>LDKF01001781.1:12322-25579 GCA_001026735.1 Rotylenchulus reniformis
CTGTAACTGCAAAAAATTAAACCATGGAAATATTTGCATGTGGAGGTGTTGGGGAATACTTAACATTCAGGCTCTATGGCGGAAGACGGAGTGCTATTGTGTAGTCTTTTACTTTACTCATATGAATTTTATTTTTGGCATTCTGTCTTGCGCCAATTTCAAATTAGTTCCCTTTTTTACGGAATGACTTTTTGTTCCTCAATTTACGGAACGACCTATCACCAATTCGGTGCAGCACAACCTCTTTACTTTTTCGCTCTCTTTTTATCTGGTCTTTCATGGATTGAGTGGCTGAGAACAAACTTTGTTCTCAACCTTTGATCATCAAAGCATCAAAAAACTGGCAATGTTGAAAAATTAACAAAAACCTGGCATTTGCCTGGTTTCTAAGCTAAATTGGTCACCTGAGACAAAAAAAAATAGTTGAAGCAGTACGGAGCAATGTTTCACGCAAATTTAAAGATGTTAAGGCTACTGCTTTTTGCAAATTTTATTTGAGCTTCTTTAAACTTTTTATGTCAATCGGTGCACAAAATTAAAAAAAATTAGGCGGAATGGAAAAAAGGCCAGAGTATTTTAATAGATCATTCAGCAGAATTCATCCCGTCCACACCGTTTGTAGTTCCGGGGATTGATCGCGTAATTTTGCTGGTGAGCGCCAATGGTCGCCACAAGGTTGGCCGACATTTTCGCATGCGCCTTTCGTCGCAGCGATGACGCCGGAAGCACATAGTTGATGGCCACCAGGTAGAGGGCATTCATGGAGAACTGAAAAAATAATTATAGGAGATGGCCAAAAGGTTGAGAGGGAGCGAAAGTCGATGAAAATCATGCAAGAAGTGGCCAATCTGGTCGTTGAGCACTGGTCCTCGGTATCCCCGGAAAGTCGCTTATCTGGCCCAAATACTCTCTGATCCTAGATTCTTCTAATAATATGGTAAACTCGCTTAACAATGCGAGAACTCGCCCATTCGAAGGATTCGCAATTTTCTGCAGCTTAAACTACAGTAGCATACCTACAGTACTTGCTTACCCAAGAATACCAAGTTAAAATCCGCGTCTGAAAAATGTGGAAATCTGGCTTTCTTTTTTGGAGTCAGAATGTCTCGAAGCGATTGATTGATAGCGCTTTGGCGTCTCCTTTCTCTTTCCTCGCCCTACTCTTTTCATCGAAGTGGGCGTGTCATTCCTTGGCATGGGCGTGGACCTCCACCTTCTGCATATAAATATCCTCTCAAAATTGCCCATTCCTCACAATGTGTGATCGCGCGGAGATTTATTTTAATGCAAACAAAAATCGTTTCAAAAATTATAACTTAAAGGGATTTCCACATATTTCTGACGTGGTTTTTAAGCACTCGCCCGCCCATTCACACCTCTTCCCTCTTGGGCCCTTCCCCATTTGGCACCTGAGCGAAGTAGAGCAGCTGACTGAGGTCCTGGAGCCACAGGAATGTGCCGGCCTGGGCAGCCGACTCCAGGGTTTCCTCGGAGGCCAAGGTCAGGTACAGTCGGACCAGGTAGTTGGGCAGGTTCATGCCAAGGTCAATCACCGAAATGCACAGACACCGCTTGAGCACGCGCAACTGTTGAGCTCGCCGGCGAGTTCTGCTGATGAAACGAATAATAAAGCGGAATAAAAGCAAGAATGGTACCAAAATAAGGCCAAGAATCTGTTGGTCCCGTTCCACTCCCATCCATTCTCGGGACCAATCACTTCCGTTCTCTTCCCTTTCCCACACATATATCCACTCCACATTAATGCTGTCCCACATTCATATTCTTGTTCCATCCGCAATTTCCAATCCTTGTAATAAAGCTCTTCCCTTCGTCCTTTGGGTCTTCACGGAATTTACAGTGGCGACGCCCGTTTTGCTCTGACAAGTTGGAACTCCTGGACTGTTCGACCGGAACTTGCAGCCGGGACTGAACCGATCAACCAGGACACTGTCAGCCGAGACTCATTGAACTCAACGAGGACTTCGGCAGAACTCAGCAACCCAAATTTGGCCCAGGACCTGTGCAGTGTGGTAAATCAATCAGGCATTTTCAGTCCTAACCGATTTACTAACCAATTTGTTCATACATTTTACTCCTAAGCCGAAAAAGGCTAAGGTAGTAGTATTGCACAAGTGTCCGAAAAGGACGAAAAATTTGAAACTAACCAAAGCAAATTTATAAGTGGTCCAAAAACAGACCCAAATATTGTCCGAAAAGGACTAAAAATACCAACTTAACACGCTGAATTTTTGAAAGTTGTTCAAAAAGAACACTCAAAAATGGCCGAAAAAGGCAAATTTCCAGCCTTCCTGAAACCGACAAATTGGCACTGTTTCTGTCGAATATCTCTGCTTCATGGTTCGGCTTGCTCCAAAATTTGGCTGCACCGGCCAAGCTGTCCGACGCGTCAATGACCTTCGCAAAAGTGACAACTATGCTCGACGAACACTTTGCTGACACCGAAAGCATACTCTCCGCCACCTATGAGTTCTACTCGTGCCATCAGCAACCGAACCAGTCAGCTGCCGACTGGATCGCTTCTCTCCGCGCAAAAGCCGTCCATTGTGGCTTCACCGATTCAAAATTGGCGAAAAAGCCATTGGATCGAGCTCTGAGGGATATGCTCGTCATCGGCACCAATGACCCGAGAGTTCGGGAGGCACTGCTCAAGGCGACGAATTCTACATTTGAGGAGGCTGAAAAAATTGCTAAAACAGCCGAGCAGTTGCGGGACAACGTCTCGAAATTCGAGCGGTCCAGTTCAGCATCAGTTGCCAAAATTCAGCAACCAGTAGGGCGAAAAAGCCCAAACCAGTCGAATAGCCCTAAAAAGGGCATAGACAAGTGCCGAATTTGCGGTAAAAACAACCACCAAACAGCGGACTGTCGCTACAAAGACGCCGTCTGTTATGCGTGCAATAAAAAGGGTCATATTGCCCCTGTGTGCACGGACCGCAAAAAGGGAAAATCCCCCGAAAAGGCCGGTCAAAAAACCAGAACCACTGCAAAAGCAGTACGGACAACGGATGTCAAAAAAGTTGGCAAGCGAGTGCACCGAGCCGCCGACCATTCCGGAAATAACCACTCGGATGTCGAAATTTCGCTGAAGGTCAACGGCAAAAACATTCCGTTCGAACCGGACACGGGTTCTGATCGGACAATAATCCCCGATTGGTACTGGCAGGCCATGGGATGCCCTGATTACACGGAACCAAAGGCAAAATTAGCCGTTTATGGTGGTTCACCGATGAAAGTCATGGGCGAATTTCGGTTTGAAACCGAATTTTTCGGACGGAAATGTTCGATTCCGGCCATAATTGTGGGCGGAAATGAAGTTCCACTTCTCGGAAAGGATGGAATTCGCATCCTGAAGCTGGACATCAATAAATTGCTGTACGAGGGAAAGCTGTCTCCATTGGACGTAGTCCATAAAAAATCGCCCAACGCCACTGGAAAAATCCAGAATGTGCGCAAAATTTATGACACGTCGATTATCGAAAAAATTCGATTCCGATATTCGACCGTGTTCAGTTCCGAGTTGGGGCACTGCCGTAAGGCAAAAGCCAAAATAAGGCTGAGATCCGAGGCTACCCCGAAGTTTTTCAAACCCCGGCAAATTCCCTTCGCTCTTTCACAGAGAGTGAAAGACGAAATTGAACGAAATGTTCAAATGGGGGTGCTGGAAAAAGTTGAGCACTCGGATTGGGCGACACCAATTGTGCCAATCATCAAGCCGATCGGAGCAATTCGTGTTTGCGGAGATTTTAAATCGACCCTGAACCCGCAGATGGTCGTGCCGCAGCACCCAATTCCCCTGATCGACGAGCTGATTTCGCGACTCGGTCATGGCGAGAAGTTCACAAAAATTGACCTCGCCGATGCCTACCTGCAGGTGGAATTGGACGAAGAGAGCAAGGAGCTGGTCGTGATTAGAACCCCCTGGGGGCTGTTCCGCTACAACCGCCTGCCCTTCGGTGTGTCCAATGCTCCGGCAATTTTTCAGGCTTTGATGGACCAAATTCTCGGCGAAATTCCGGGAGTCGCCGTCTACCTTGACGACATTTTAATTACCGGGCACGATGAAGCCGATCATTTGGCAAATTTGGAGGCAGTCTTGAAGAAACTCGAGGAGTACAACCTACATTGTAAACTCGAAAAATGCGAGTTCTTCAAGGATTCACTCTCGTACTTGGGCTACATAATTTCCCAAAAAGGAAAAGAGCCCAATCCTGAAAGCACAAAAGCAATTCAGGACTTGCCCACTCCAAAAAATTTGAAGGAATTGGAGTCATTCTTGGGCAAAGCCAATTATTATGGCAAATTTATTCCGGACTTTGCAACAATTTGCGAGCCGTTGAACAAATTGCGCCGAAAAGGTGAACCATTTAACTTTAATGAGGAATGCAAAAAATCATTCACTCATATAAGGGAGCAATTGATGTCTGATGCCATACTAGTGCATTATGACCCAAAATTGCCAATAATTCTGGCAACAGACGCCTCAAATGCGGGCGTAGGAGCCGTAATTTCACACCGGTTCCGGGATGGATCGGAACGCCCAATTGCGTATGCATCGATGACGCTGACTCCGACCGAGCGAAAATATTCGCAAATCGAACGGGAAGCGCTGTCAATAATTTTTGGTGTCAAAAAATTCTACCAATACCTGGCAGGGCGGAAATTTGAACTCATCACTGACCACAAGCCACTTGTCATCATATTCAATCCATCCAAGGCATTGCCAGCATATTCGCTAAATCGTCTCCAACGATGGGCGACCATTCTAATGTCATTCGACTACACAATTCGGGACAAAAATACCGAAGAGCATGGGAATGCGGACTGCCTATCAAGATTGCCGATCAACCGTGACCAATTCGAGGACGAGGCATCGGAGGAGATAGCAATGGTTCATGCGACAATAGTCGAGCAGTTACCCATCACGGCAAAGCAAATTGCAGCCGCGACAGTGGACGACAAAATCCTCAGCAAAATTTTGCAATATGTGGATTCACAATGGCCCAAACGTGCCGAAATGTCCACAGAGGTGCTCAATTATTACAAATTACGCGACTCGCTCAACACAATAAATGGAGTTTTGATGCGAGATTCGCAAGTTATCATCCCAACGGAACTCAGATCCAAAATTTTGGATACATTGCACGCAGGTCATGCCGGAGTTGTCCGGATGAAGAAAACGGCCCGACAATATTGTTGGTGGCCTGGCATTAATAATGCCATTGAAAAATTTTATGCTTCCTGCAAAATTTGTGCAGAAGTCGCTGCGAATCCAGCAGCCGAATTCATTCCGTGGCCCGAACCGGAAAATGTCTGGTCGAGAGTCCACATTGATTTCGCCGATTTTTGGGATGAAAAATGGCTAATAATGGTTGATGCCAAATCCAAATTTCCATTTGTGGAAAAAATGAATTTGACGACAGCAAAAAAGCTGGTCGAACAATTCACCAAAATATTCGACATTTTCGGGTTTTCGGAAACAATTGTGTCGGATAATGGACCTCCATTCACGAGCGAGGAAATTCGAGAATATTACTCGAAAAACGGCATTCAGCAAATTACAACTGCACCATACCATCCTGCCAGCAACGGAATTGCCGAAGGATTGGTCCGCTCATTTAAGGAGTCAGTGACTAAGCTCAGAGAGGAGGGATATGGAAAGTAGGAAGCCGTCCAAATTTTTCTTCGGTCAATTCGATGGACAACCCATTCGTCCACCGGGAAAATCCCGGCCGAAGTGATGCTAAATTGCCAACTTCGCTCCAATCTGACTCTAATACGCCCAAAGCGTGAGTCAGTTTCCTCAGATGATGAGGACAAATTCAGCCGGGACATGCCTGTATGGGCTCGAATGTTCCCAGTGAAGGGAGGCAAAAAGTGGAGTGCAGGCGTAATTACTGATCGCCTTGGACACCAAATGTTTGAAGTCCAATTATCTTCCGAACGGCATATGGGAAGAAAAATTCGCCGCCACCGGGATCAATTGCGTCTACGGAATGAACGGATCGAGGACTTCGCGGAATCCGCTGAAGAAGACATCACACTGGATGTGCCATCGACGGGAACTGACTTGCAGGTGCACCAGCCGGGCCCCAGTCGACCTCGACGAGACAGACGGGCCCCAGTGCGATTGGAATACGGGGATTTAAAACTTGTCTAGCGTAGCTGTGCCTTCTACTTCTAGTTTAAATTAGGTTTGGGCAAGTCACGGACATAAACATTTTAATGGTGCCTGAGGCTATAATCCCAAAATTCAATTGTGTCCAAATTTAGGGGGGAGGTGTTGGTCCCGTTCCACTCCCATCCATTCTCGGGACCAATCAATGATCACTTCCGTTCTCTTCCCTTTCCCACACATATATCCACTCCACATTAATGCTGTCCCACATTCATATTCTTGTTCCATCCGCAATTTCCAATCCTTGTAATAAAGCTCTTCCCTTCGTCCTTTGGGTCTTCACGGAATTTACAGAATCGAGATTGGTAAGCCAAGAATTGAAAGCAAAAAACGGAAAGTGGAAATGATCAAATAGAGAATAGAAATTAAAGCCAGAACCAAATCGAGAATAGGAATCAAGATATTACAACCAAGATTTGTGACTAAAGGGCATCCGATAGCTGCGCAACAACCAACCTTGCGGATGTGCGATTGGTCGTGGTAGGCGACTTTTGTCCTTGCGACGCAACCGAGCTGCTGATCATCGAAAGTTTTTGTGGATTGCTGTTGTTGTTGTTGAACTCGCGAGGGGACGGACATGAAGGAGGGAAGCCGAACCCAAAGGCGAAGGAGTTGTCGAAACCACTGAGAGCCGTGCCGGATTTCACCAAACCCTGAAGACAAAAGTGGTTGGGTTTTGAACTTCTTGGCCAAATGATCTTCTTGCCTGTCTCGAAGCTTCTTCCTGCTGGGCCACTGACAATTTGGTTCGTGCGGAATGGCAGCAGAGGACCTGTGTGGGAAAGCATTTTTAACCTCCTATTGATTTAAAGGCCCCACTTTGGCCCTTTTGGACACCTAAAGATCCAATAACAACTTTGGCAAAGGATCTTCGTGTGTTTGGCTCACCTTTAGGTCCAGGATGATTATGAGAGTCAGCGGCACAAAGTAGGTCCACAGGATCTCGGCCATCTGCAACATTTTGCCCAGCCCTTCGGGCAGTGTCTCGCCACAAGTGCGCATCTCCTCCAAGTAAGTGACGTCGAAGAGGATCCACGCTTCCAGCAGACAACAGCCCACCGCCACACATGCCTTAAAGCGTGAAAGGATCAGTAGGACAGAATCATAGCTAATCAGAAATTTGGATCAGAAAATGGGAAAGAACAAAATTGTTGGTCAGTAGAAATATATGAAACAAAAAATTAAAATTATAAAGCGATATTAGTCCNTTAGAAGAGTTTAGTTTTAGGACAGGCCATTTCCATTGTTGCAAAATATGCCAAATTATTGGCGATCATCCAAAAATGTTGTCCATAGCTCACCACAATGAAGAGGGGTTCCCGATGGAGTCGCAGGTGGGCATAGGGGTGATAGATGGCCAGGTAGCGGAGGCCGGACAGGATCAGCCAGCACCAGATGCCGAAGGCGCTGGAAGCATGGATCAGGAACAAGTCCAGCTGGAGAGAGAAACAAGGATAGGTATAAGGGAAATGGTCATTGGATGATGACATTTTGGGACATTTTAAAAGGTGCATAATTGGGCCATTTTTCATGTTGAAGAATTATTATCTTTTGGGGGAGTATTTGAGGATTTTTGGACCATTTTTAGATGTGATTAAGGGTCTAAATGCCATTTAAAAAATTATAGGGGTTGTAGAGAATTCTTGTGATGGGTTTAATAATGATTTTGGTCATTTTTACCTTGCACATGGTGGCCACCAACAGGGTGCTGCTGTGTCCAGTGCCCAAGTGTTGGCTGAATGACACAATGATGAACTTGGCCAAATTCGGCAAAATGCCAAAAATGTCCCAACCTGCCAAGGGCCAACATCAGTGCCAGCAGGGACACGGTGTCGGCGGCGGCCATAACGCACAAAAGTTGCAGGGAGGAACGGACGGAGGCCGACTGACGGCACCGGGAACTACGGTACTTGCGGAACACGAGCACTGAAGGGAGGAGGAAATAATAGGTTACAAGATAGAACAAAAATTATGAAGCATGCTGGGATTTTTTTCCAAAAAATTACGAAGAATTACTAAGTTTCTAAACGGTTAATTCAAAAGTTGCAAGGTATTCAGGGATAACAATTATGCCAGCTTCGAACTTCGTTAAAAGGTTTAGAAGATTTAAAACTCTATAACCAATTTATTCCTACTCTTTGAGAAGTTCGAATTTCCTCAATTGGCTCACCGTTCAGAATGACCCCGATGGTGCAGATGGTCCAGAGGCATAAGCGCAATGTGGACGGACTCAGCGGAGACGGTGCCATGGGCCAGTGTGGTGATCGGGGATTAAGAAATTTATCTGATCAGCAGGACGTGATCAATGACAGATCAGGCAATGTTGATTCAATCGCTGAAAGACCAAAAAACATTTTAACGGATAAACAAATAAGCAATTGCTAGTGATATAGAGGGAATAATGCTAATACCTATCATGAGATGAAGCCATATATAGCAAATTGATGGATAAGGGAGGAAGAAGCCTTTCTTCTGACCCAATGGTCACGTTATGCAAATTTGATGAGACTATAGAGGGTTTGACGCCTAAGGGGCACCGCCGTTCATTAGCGCGATTCCCGTGGGAAATTTCCTCATCCATTCAAAAAAGAAATTTGCATCATTTTTAGCAATTATGACAATTCCATTCAGTGGATGGGTCTTAAGAGGGTCTTTAAGGACATCATTACAGTTATAAATTCTGCAAAATAATTCTTATAAACTATCTAAAGAAGGAATGATAGAAAAGGGGAAAGGGACAGAGGAGAAGAATGCTCGATTTGGCCAATTCTGGGGATGACACTTATGGGACAAAGGAAAATGGGGAGGAACCAATTAGACGGGATTTATTCATGAGGCAACAGGGAAGTAGCGGAATAAGGGGGCAAAAATCGAAATAAACACGGTGGAAGAGCAAAAAAAAAACAACAACAAATGGGAGGATGGAGAGAGAGAGAGAGTTGTAGCTATTAGGGAATAGCAAATTGAGACCAAAGGGACGGGAATCGGGAAACTTTACAAGTAACAGTGTTTAGGGAATTTAGGATGCTAATGCTAACTAATTAAGGGGGAAAGAAATAGCAGGAAAGGGCAAAGGGCCATCGTCACAATTGTTCCAATTGTCAAAGGGGTAAAATGCCCCTTGGCCATGTGGTAAGCAATTGGCACCAATGTGGGTGGCGTGCCACTGTCCTCATCTTTCCCAATAAAGGCGGAACCTTTTTGTCACGCGGGTCATCATATTTATTTGACGCCCCGAGGGATGTAACTGAATGGCAGCAAAGAATATTTGGGAGAGCATTATTTTCAGCAGCAAATGGCAAATTTCTGTTCCATTCAAATGGTTTATGACCCTTAAGGGACAAAAAACAGAAATAATTAAAAAGTAGCGGCTAATAAGGAAATGGCCGAGGAGATAAAGTTTATGGAAAAGGTATAAATATTTATGTTATTGTGCAAGAGATGCGTTAATGTATTTTTCCAAGTGGCAACGGCGATGTCAATGCGAATCTATGACTTTTAGGATAAAGTTAATTCCTATGGAAACTTGGCAAACTCACAACCCATCGCACAAATAGGCAAAAAAAAACAACATTTTTGGGCAAGAATCCTTGGCATCGAAAACCGATCTTGATAGGCCAAAGTTTGGCGTTTTGGTACCAGGAAGAGGAAGGAACAAAGAATTTGCGCAACACTCGCGGAAGGGAGGGGGAGAGGGGAGTCTTTTCTTTTAATTAGTGCCACGCAAAAAGGGAACACACACAGAAGAACAATGGGACAGGCAAATGGCACATTCCCCGAAAAGATCGAAAATGGGAACGAAACGAAACGAACGGAAGCGCATAAAGGGGACACATGGCCACGGCAGGGCAATGGTGACGCGAACGGACAAATCCCCCGCACTTTTGGCCAAACTATTGTCTGGAAGGGATTGGGGGACTATTCAGGGACACAAAATTGCATTATCCGGAGAGGCATTTTGAGGGGCCGCGGAGATTCAACGATGTACAAATTGCACCGACATGTGTCGAATCAAGCTCAGAGAGAACTCAACAATTCGGAATTTTAGCCATTTTTTGGCCTTACATTTAGTTAAATTTCCGGTGATCATTGTCCGATCCTCTAGGCCAAGTATCGAGCCCCAATAGGATTCAGAAAAAAATTTTGACCACAGAATAATGGCCATATTGGTGTTGAATAAACACCAAATGCTAATCATCTTTTTTGGCGAGGAGTGTCACATCAGTCCCCTGAGGCACCCAATGGCCAAATTAATTTATCGGGGTGAAAACGGCGGTTTTTGACCAATGCAAATGGATGAATCGAAAGTACAAAAAACACGCTAATTCCCCGTGGCAAAGGCATGGCCATGAACAGTGAACACATCTGTTAGGACACAGGTGCACAAATGACATTTCCGGAGCGAAAAACTGTTATGACGGGTAATAATGATGCATAATAGAACAGGGACAGACAGGTGGTTTGGTGTCAAAAAACTTGGATAAAAATTCTGACAAAATTTCGCACGGTTAACTATCACAAAGGAGAATTTGTATTTGAAAGGAACATTTTAAGGGCAAAAAAGAAAGAAAAACGAATGGGTTCTGAAGACAAAACTGATGATGGCATTTGTCAGAAGAGTAAGAGCAAGAGTACCAAGATAGACTAGGCGGACTAATAGTGCAAGATTGATAAGATGGACTAGGGAGGGATGAATGTACCAAGATTGTGCCATATTGGCCAATTTTTAGTTTGGACCAAGTTCATGGCCAATGGTACAAAGATTAGGATTGGGGTCAGCTCCAAGATATCCATCGTTAAATGATGAAAGACTTGGCAATGAGATTGCCGCTCCAAACTCCGAAGATCCCATTCGACGAGTGCAAAAGGACGGGAAACCAAGACACAAAGGGATGGCCAAAAAGGGGACAGTCAATTAGATGACGAGGGGGTGGGGGATTAGCGGAGCAAAGGAAAATTTCAAATGGTGCAAGAACACCATTTAATGGCCTAGGGATTGCTATTAGATTATATGTATATTTAATCAACCTATGGCCAAAAGCTCATTCTTGGATCGAAAAATATTTCCCTAATTAAAAGTAACATATCTCCAATTTTGGGATTTTTATTCTTTGGATTTCTAATTCTCTATTCAAACAACGGATTTTTGGCCATTTAAAAAGAAAATATTTTGGAATATTCAATTTGGGAACCTTTGGCACTCTGTGGAACATTTGGTACATTTTGGCAATTGAATTCCCTCTTGCTTTGGCATTTTCAACATTTTCGCCTTAATGGCACCTCCCATAGAATGAGCTAAATTGGGGAATAATTTGATTTTTTATAAAAAAAAAGGGAAGAGAAAATGCATGGGCTCCATTTTATGAATTATACCGAGATTTTGCCAATTATTGCCAATCAATTGAGGGGGATAATTGGAAGAAAAATGGCTGATGAGAGGGGGAGGACGGGGGCATAGCTTTGGGAATTGAAAGTCCAAGAAATGAATGGCCAATTTGGATGACAAAGTGAATTGGCCAAATTTTTGGCACATTTTTATTCCATCGATTATCAAAATCATCAGGACTAAAAGTGGAAATGTCCATTGAACAAATCGTCAGTTCATCTCCGATCTCGGTGTTTGGGCCCAAGGAATGGCCAAAAAGAATAAAATAAAAATAAATATATGAAGACCAACATGGAAGACGCAAATTGGCCCATCATGGCCAAAATTGGCCAAATTTTTGGCAATTTTTGATTCAGAGGGATTGGCCCAAAATACAGATTTAAAGTCCAAAAATAGCTAAAAATTTATGACGAAACTCACTTAATGGAATTGTACAATTGAAGTGAAATCCGCGAGTTGGACTCCGGATTCGATGTTTGGACCCGAGAATTGGCCCAAAACAAAAACAAATTTGGGCCAAATGCGGAGGCGCAAATTGGCCATCGTGGCCAATTCCCCAAGCTCGGGGAATTCATAAAATGCAGATGAGGCGAAGGTCTGCGGGGTGTGACTCCCGCCGATGAGTAAGCGAGAAGCCCCGAAGGCACAATTGGACACCACTTATGCCATGCCCCGAGGGCCCATGACTGTTGTGAGTGTTTGGCCATAAAATGGCTTAACAATAACGATCGGTGGCCAAAGGGTCGGGGAAAAGAATCCACACAAATCAAAACACATTTTGTGAGGAGAAAATTGAAGACCACCGAAGGGTTTATTTGACTTTTTGGTCTGAGGATTAAAAGCTGAAAAGTTGGGAATGTAGGAAGAACCAATCCAAAAGGTTATGGTCATGAGAGTCTGGGGACAAGATGTTGCCATTTGAAAAAGCGAAAAAGATATTTGACATCGAAACATTCCCGCCATTCATCCAATCATTTTGGCATTTAACGAATTTCACGTGCTTGCGCGTTAGTAAAAAATCCCAAATAGTCGCGTTAGTAAAAAAAAGCCCAAATGTGGATAAACCGCTGACTATGAATGGAGATTACCAAATGTATAAAGGGGCAAAACGACTAAATAATAAAAAACCATCAAAATAAATAATTAAGTGATATAAATTAATTAACAAAATATATTTAAAAAAATATTTTTTAGGAAAATCGAGAGCACTTAAGATTTTTCAATTTGGATTGCGAAACTATTAATTTAGGTATTTTGAAATTCTGGATCCCTCAATAAAAGTTTCTAATTCAGCTAAAAAACTGAAATATTAAAAACCCTATTATGTTGTCCGGTAACTCCAAGAAAAATTTTATTTTTTAATTACATAATTTTAAAAAATGCAAAAATTCTTCTGTAAATTTTGTCTCGTTACTGTGAAAAATTATTATTTATCGGGCCAAAAAAGAACAGGTTTCATTTAAAGTTTATGTGAACGCTTGTGATTGAAGAATTTCCCAAAAAACCGAATTTGCACCTCTGAATGTTTAGCTTCAAAAAATTAGAGATTCAGAATCACGAAAAAACCCTACTTTTCAAGGTTCAACATTGAAAACGCATGTCGTAAAAATTTTCTAAAGTTGATTATTTTTTAAAAATATTTTGTTAATTAATTTATATCACTTAATTATTTATT
>LDKF01001781.1:40183-51219 GCA_001026735.1 Rotylenchulus reniformis
GGGGGGGGGGAAGATGTTCATCATCATCACAGAGGAGGAGGGGGAGGAGGATGAAACTCTGTGTGAAGAAGAGGAGCACCGCCCCGAAGTCGGAGGAGGAAAAACGGACGAATGGACAAAGAGCCAAAGAACGAATCGAATCGGCAACAAATTGCTTCCGGGCAAGTTCCCAATGTTGAGGAGGCCAAAAAGTGATGGAAGCGACGAGTTACCAGGGTAATCTTTGGAGGAAATGGTGAGGGGATGAAGATGATTGATGACTACCGGGGTAATCGGTGATCGTTAGGGATTGCATAATGATTTAAAATGTAGGAAGAAAATAGCCAAAAATTGGTTAAAATCATGAAAATGGCCTAAATTGGCCCAACTGTTTGGTTTCTGTGTCTTTGGCCAAAATTCGTTAAATTGAAATTGGACCTTTGCATAGGTAATGGATGCGGTTACATTTGTGCCAAAGGAAGTCAACAAAATGCAATTGGAGGAACATATTGTTGGCCCTTTACGTTGGTTTTGGCATTTTCTCTTTTGGCCCAACAAGGAAATTGTGCCAAAAATGCCGTCGACCGGCATTGGCCACCAATTCTTCGGTCGGCTGCTACACTGTCCGATGTGCCGCCACCATTGGCGCTACCAACTCCATGGCTTCTCCTTCTACCTCCAGGTTCGGGGTCGGGGTCTGAAAAGTTTAACGAAGCCCCTTAATTACATAATGGTCTTATTAGTGTTCTAAATTTTTATACCCCCATTACCAAAGGGATGCGAACTTTTTGGACATTTTATATAATGGCCATAACTTAATCTTAAAAACACTAATTTATTGGCCCTTTCGTCTTCACTTACCGCCAAAACCCCATTTATTAACCACCCGGGTTTCCCCTCTTCCACCTCTTCAGCGCCAATCGCTGACCCAGCGGGTGATCTGGGTGACCGTGATCTGCACCCTGTTCTTGATGGCCCTCTACTTCTCTGTGTTCCTGCTGAATGAATATGTTGATCGAAGGGTGGTTAGTCCGATCAGTTTATGGGTCCAGGAAATTCCTCGATAATCCCTTTAGATTACTCGGAATACCATTCATCAGGTTTCAGTTCGATTGGAATACCAAACTGAAAATGTTTACAGGTCCAACGGTTGCACTTCCCCAACCTTTCGCTCTGTCCCAAAAATGTGGACGCACTCAATTTCACATCCATCGAAAAGGGTATACAGTGCCAACATTTCTGGCGCCAAAATTTGAATTTAAATCCACCTCCTTGGCCGGATCCGACCCCTTTCGGCACTTTGACAGATTTGTTGGTCCGCGTGCCGCACCTGTCGGCCCACCAGGCCAACCAGCTGCTGATGTTCGCGATGGCCGGCGCCGGCTTCCAGCACTTCGACTCTTACACCCAGCTGAGCACCCGGGACGAAGTTGACCAATTGGTACTTTTGCATCGCCAGTGGCGAGGTAACCGCACCAATCTGCAGTTTTTCCGTTGGCTCTTCGATGAAAATGGATACAAATGTGAACAGGTAGGGGAGAATATACATAGGTAAACTGGATGACCAGTCTGTTGTAAGGGGAATTAAGAATAAACCGCAAAATGAGTATGGCCAACAAATACATCTGATAACAGTAGCAGGAACGAATTCAACAGTAGAGAAGACGGAAAATTGATTTGGATGATCGAAATTTCGATCAAGATCGATCGGTATCTTCGAGGATCTGGAATTGATTTCCAACTCGTGGCTTGACTCTCTTTCTCTGTCTGTTTCAGCTGTTCCAGACCTGCTACTACGGCAAGCGCAAGATCCCCTGCTGTGATTTGTTCAGGCCAAATTGTAAGAATAAATCTTCCCGCCAGAAATTATTTACACAATTTTTCAGATGTGATGTTGCGCGGCCGTTGCTACATCATGCGCCGATTTGCACAAACGGCGCCGGATGAGGCCGGAAAGTTGACGCTGTTCTTCCACCAAATGGCGTCGCCCTTTTTGGACGCCGAAGGAATTCAGGCAAGCATCAAAATATGCGATACTAAAAATGGAAAGAAGTACTAAAAGTTTTAATAATTCTAATTCTTCTGCCTTGGTCTTAAGGCATTGTATGCATGCACCTCTTGGGAAAAATTCCCCAACAAATGTTTTTTCAGCGCCAGGTGGTGGCTTACATCTCGCACAAGTACGACGACATCCCGACCTTCCCCCGCTTCTATCTGAACCATCACACTTGGTACCGGCTGAGGCTGAAGAAAAAGCACGTCTCCATGCTGTCCCCGAACCCGCACTGTTCCCCCGAACACCACGCCAAAAAGGGCAATTGTTATGTGGAAACATGGCTGAGGTACAATTTGAACATCAGCAGGACACCATGGCCAAGAACAGATTTATGGCCAAAAATGAGGAAAATCGTGGGATTCCAACCCAATTTTGATATGATCCCGAAACGATTCTCTTCTTTTTCTCTCACCTATTCGATAGATCGATTATTCGCTAATATTCATAGAGAGAATCGCTTCAAATTCTGTTTCTAGATGTTTCTAAACTTATATTTTCTGCTCTCCAGGGAACGATTCACCAAGCCCTTCAACTGCACAATCTTCTATTTGGCCCACAAGAATCCGGAGCTGGAGGTGTGCGACCCGGGGGTGATCTTCCTCAACTACCCATCGGTGCTCAACGTGGCCTATGACCGATCGGCCTACAAGAACCTGACAAGCTACAAGGTCACTTTTACTCTATGGACTGATCACTCTAATAATAGTCACTTCCAATGACCACTCTGATCACTTTCCCGGATAACTTTGTCCTATCTTTGTTCAGTGTTTGCCCGCTTGTCAACGGGATATCATCGAAACCCAGCTGTACTCCAACAAGTTCCAGGATCAGCGCAGCAACACGGGCGGCAAAAATGCCTCCTTCCATATGGAGGCCTCCTATGAGAATTTGCAGGTCTAAAAATTCCGTAAAGGATGTTTAAGAAGTAGACTGACGAATTTCGAAGATTCTGCCAGCGCATTTTTCGCAAAAAAAAGTTTTCAAGGTTATATGACAGATGAACAAAGGAGTTGAATTTATGGGATGTGAATTTCGGCGGGGCAATTTTAACTATTTATTACCCTTTGTCTGATGAATAAAAATGCCCCGGCGTGATCCACTGGTCTCCGGCAAATGACCAACTTTCTCCTAGAGGGTCCGAATTTGTTGGATCGATTTAGACCAGACATAATAGCCAAGTTTGCGAAATATTTCCCAACCTTTACAGATTGAGTACTACGAGGAGCAGCAGACCACCTCAGCACCTGGTCGGTTTGGCCAACTTATGTTCATTGTTTGTGGCCAGTATCTTACCAATGTCCTTAATGCTTGGCCAATATCCCGAATGAGTTGTGCTCAATTTATATCCCCGAAGGATTTATCTCCCAAATCGGCGGTCAGCTCAGCTTCTTCTTGGGTGTCTCTTCCATTTCCGTCCTTCAGTTCGCCATGGTGCCCATGGCCAACTCCTTCCACCGTTTCCTCTCCCATTTGCGCTCCAAATGCACAGAGTAGTGATCTTTGATCACTGAATTGATCTTGATCATAGCAATGATCTTCGATTATGATCACCATTGAATTTTTCTTTATTCTTTAAACCATGTTGCTATTGATCATTGAGCTTTGAAATGGTCTTTGATTCTCTTTCCCATGTTCATCCCGTAATTGTCCCCTTCTGTGTTGGCCACACCGAATTGCTGGTCTTCTTGGCCACGGTGAGCCACTGGGACTGGAGCTCGCGAAAGTGCAAATCCGCCTGGGATTGCATTGGCCGGACTTCGACCGTTTTGGCCCTCCGGGCCCGGGTCTCGGTGATGAACCGGCTGTACAGCCACACGGTGATGATCCCGTGGAGCATGTTCACCTGAAGCGAAAGGCGCCAAATTCGAATTTCAAATCCAACGGCAATCACTCACACAGTAGACCCAGTCGTAGACCGACTCGAAGGTGATCATGCTCAGTGCCTGTTGCTCTTTCATCGACCGAGTCCATGTGGAACTGATCAGGTAGAGCAGGAACAGCACGGCGAAGGAGCAGTCCAGGGGCAGCATCAGGCGCATGGACAGCAGATTCTCGTTAAGCTGGTACTTGTGGCTGAGACTGTAGCAGGACGGATGGGCTATTCTGGACGGGAAGGGTTAAATTTTTGAACCAAAAATGGTTTGATTGAGACATGATTGTGTCATAAATTGGCCAAATTTTTACTCTGATAAGACCCCTACGGTGATGAGAATAAGTTAAAAAAACTATTTAATCTATACTGTGCGAAAGTTTTTTGACCCAAAAGTTAGCGGACGTGCTACAGTACCAATGAGCACGCATTTTCTTTTTCATGAGCACTCTTTTCGTTTTCTTCAACACTTTTTCATGAGCATTCTCTCGTTTTAACGAACACTTTTTTCGCTTCAGATAACGAGCACATTTCCAACTTTTGGGTCAAAAAAACGCACAGTAGTAAAGGTCGAAAATTCCATGAGCTAATATCCAGACCCAAATTAAAACCCTTTACAAGTTAGTCAGTATCAGGCTTTGATCCTGAAGATTTTCCAACCTTATCCATTACTCTGATCTCAAATAAAATAAATAATCAGAAAAAAGGGATAATTGAGCAATTTTGAATATTTTTTACAATAAATTGTACTTAAAGCTAAAAGAACGAGTGGCGGCGCACTTATTCTGTTGTTGCAGCCAGTTGTAGCGGACCACCCAGTAGTCACTGGCCACCGTCAGAATGACCAGCACCAAAGCGACGTAATGCATGTAAAGGACCACGGAGGCATTGCCAGGCATCACCTTAGGGTAGGGTAGGGGGTAAAGGGTGAGGAAATGAGTAAAAGTGTGGAGTAAATGATGGGTAAGAGGAAAGTAAACAGTTGCGAAGGGATAGATAGAGAGAGGTACGGTATGGTGCGGAAGGAGTACGGTAGGGAAAGTGTACTAGAGTATGGTTGTGGGTACATGGTGGTGGACAAGGGTTAAGATCGTACCAAGCTGGCATAAGGCCGGATCAGGGACCAGTCCGGGTGCAGCACAACGGTGACAACGATGAAGACATTGAAGGCCAGAATCAGCGACCACTGAACAATACTCACTAATTAAATTTGATGTCCCAAGAAGATCATGGTATCTAGCTAAAGCGATCAATCAAGCTTGATATACTTTTGAACATATCGACCCCTTGGATTTGGTCGAAGGTCGAAGCTTCATCGGACTCACCATGATGACCAGCTTCGCCAGGTCGAACCGAACTCCGGTCCGTTCATAGGTCCAGGCGAACAATGTTGCCCGGATGCGTTCGGAAGTGATGGCCAAATGGAACATGGGAAGGCCGACGAGGTGGACATAAGCGGGGATGCGGGCAACAAAGGCAAGCCAGAGGGGCACCAGGAAGTCGCAAGGGTTTGAGTGGAAGAAGAAGAGGAACTTGGAGGGCAAAAATGAGTGATCAGATGATCAGTGGTTGGGTTGTTATCAGGAGAGATCTAATGATCAAGAGTTTATCGGGAAAGGCCAATTTTTGGTCAGTGATTCATAGGAAAGAATATTGATTAGCTATTTATGATCTGACTTATCGGCAAGGTTGATCACCGATCTTGATAAACTTATCATAAGGGGGTGATTACTGATCAGCACAAAAGTGATCAGGCAGAGAAGGCTGATCAGGAATTTGTTTGTTAATTGGAGATGTTAATAGTGATCGAACTCACCAAGTAAGGAAGTTGAAGACATAGGGCTCCGAAACAGTAAAAACCCGCAATGAAGACCATGTTCATGAACAGAATCTGAAATGGTCATCGGGGTAATTGATAGTCAAATGGGTAACTAAATGATTACGGTAAAATTAGCGTGGAAAGTTGAGGAACACTTGCGCTTGATCAGTGCCAAGCGAATGATCAGCACAAAAGTGATCAGACACAGACAGATCTGGATCCATCGGGGCACCGTTCCAGGCACATTTAGCACAAATGTCTGAGCGATGGGGCAAAGGATGGCATCGGACGAATTTGGGAATTGAGTGTTGGCCAATTGGGAGGATGTGTTGGATGGCGAAGAGGAGGCATTCATCGAATGGACAGGCTGAAAGTGATCAAAATGAGTTAAGACGAATGATATTGGATCAAAAATGGTAAGAAAATGCTTGGCGATGGATTAAGATCGGATCCAAAATGATCAATGAATTACGCAAAAAATGATCAATGAATCATCCATTCGAAGAGAGAGAATATGTATTGGGAACATTAATGATCAAAAGTTGGTGACCACTGATCAGCTAAGGATTAGTTTGCTAATGAAAAGAATTCCATTTTTGGCATTTGCGAACATTTGGACCCAATCGATCTGGCAAAGTCATATGCTCACTTGTGGAAGTGAGAATAAAGTCTTTGGACAGCCAAAGTGTTCATTTTGGTCCCTTTGGCCGCCGCAACAGGTGAAACAAACCAAAGACAATTCATTCATTTATTCCATTCTCTAACCATTGGCCCAATTTGTGGGAAAGTACATGCTGCCGGTGTGGGAACATCCGGCACTCGATAGGGGTCACAGGGACACAATTTTTAAACATTTTCATACAAAACAATGGGTGGGTGGGTGGATAAATGGCAATGTTCGGGTAAATTTCAGTGACCCATACAAAACCCGAAATTTTTTTAGCTCGGTTTTTGAATTTATATTTTGAGGGTACTTGTCATTTGAATAAATTTTTCAATCATCTTTTTGGGCGAATTTTAAAGGCTTAGCAGTTTTTTGTGATTTTTAATCGAATATTCCTGAGTTATTGCCGGATTTTCTAGCCTATTTTGTCATTCCATGGGGATGACATTAAATATTCTAAGAACAAGGACTTGAATCCTACTTTCTAAGATCCTCCTATTCACATATTGTAGTGAAAAAAACTATTCTTTGGATCCGGCGGATTCAGGCCAATTTATTGTCTTTTTTCTCAACCTGTAAAAAAGTTTTCGAATGCAGATTCGTTGTATTTTTAAAGCCATTAAAAGATGTATAAATATGGAAAAACATTTATTACATAAAAATAATTTGGATCCGAAATTCGTGCCAACACTCTCTGGGTGGTATGATGACTAAATGTGTCGGATTGCGTGAGTTTTGGCGAATCAAAAAACCAACATTTACATATAAAACGAAAAATGATGACGAGTAAGGACAAAATTGGCACTAATAAGGGGGCGGAACGTAGTAGGAATAGCCCGGGCGCCCAAAATAGACCAATAGAATGAGTTCATTTCTGCACTATTTTCCCAGCTCAGGGATCGGAAGTTCATAAATTTGCCACTTTCCCATGCACTTTTTGGGCTTTGGGTCGAATTCTCTTTATTCCAAATCTATAAGGTGTTTAGATATATATGAAGTTTTGAGTTTTGACGGATTAAAAGTATACAAAAAAAGGTATTCCAAAAGATATTTGGCAAGAGGTGCTTCTGATCACAAAGATACAATATAAAGGAGCAGCCATCATCGCAATGATCGCTCACTCCTTGGTGATCCGATAGCGAAGTTTGAGGGAGTGGATCCAGGCATGTTCATTGGAGAACAACAGCTTGTAGATGCCGGTGTCCTCGCACACCAAACGGTCCTCTATCGGCACATAGGTGGGGCCCGGGATGTTCTGAAGAGAGTGAAAAAGTAAGCTGATGTGGATTTCCTGATCTTTGATCCCTTAGTTTCGCAATCCGCCTTACATTGATCCGCGGGTACACCAAGCGTCCCTCGGGTGGTCCCTTCACATTGATGATTGATGCCGTCGATGATCCCTGTTCCTCTGTTGTTGGGCAAAAGTACACTCCGAAGGAAAAGTGTCCGTCCGCCTCCATCTGCCACCGGATGGTCTCGCCCCCCGCGGCTTGCACCTGGACCACCGTGGCCTTTCCAGCTGCCACGGTCATAGGCGTGAGTGCCTTCTGTTGCTGCGGGTCCGGCTTGTAAAGGGAAGCCGGGTCCACGGGGGCCGATCGCTTCACTTCGCACAGAAATTGCTGTGGGGAAGGAGGTGATCGGTGATCAAAGATCAAATGGCGATCGGTCGATAAGGTCATGATCAATATTCAACAATCAAGTTACCTTTTCACCGCCCTCTGTGTTCCAAAAGGTGGGCAATGCCTCTGGGCGTGCCATTAGCAGGATCTCCTTGCGCCAGCTGGAATGGCCCAAGATCTGCACTTTGTTGCGCGTTCTCTCGGGCAGCAACGGCTTCGCGATGGACCTGATCAATCAATAAAACTGATCAATTTTCTTCGCTTCAATTCGGACCAGATGGTGCTGATGAAGTTGGGGGCATTGACCAACACAAAGGCATGGATCAGCTCCACATAGTGCTCGGACATGAAGGCCGAGATGGAGCTGAGGGGACCCCGCTGAAAGTGATCGGATCGGGTTATGATATGAGAATGTTAAACTTGCCAACAAAGTGAGCATGTTCCGATCGTATTTCAGCCCGGTTAGGTCCAGCACGTACAGAATGGAGTGTTGTCGTCCTTCAAAACGGATCGATTGATCATCAATAGGTTTATCGATTGATCTGCTGATCAGTGATCATGATCGATCCTCCCCCTCACCGCTCTCCTTCTCCTTGACCATCACCCTCCTCAGCATCATCTCCAGATCGTAGATTCTGGCCTTTAGCACTTCGGTCACCGGAAATGCGTGCAAAATGCCCCAGTAGTCATTGGAGCCGGTCTGCTCGACATTCACCAAACAATTTGGGATCAGAACAGCCTCACTTGTCAAGCCGGTCTTTAGACAAAAAAAATGTAAAAATAATATATTCTTTTGGAATTTTCTTTACCTCCCAATGATTATGGACAGGATGGTTGCGTGGACCTGGAAATTGGAATTCAAAAATTCCTGCTTGTTAAGGCATAAAAAATAAAAAATGGGTGAAAAATCGGATCTTGATAAGAGTCCAAAAGCTCCTGAGAACAAATTAAATTTTAATTTTTTGCACTACAATATTTGATTGGTAATAAACTAGGAATTTGGTCATTTGAAAACTGATTTGAATATGTGCCAAATGATTATCTTTCAATTCAAATCAAAGTATACTGTAATTACGCGTTAATTCAAATGACCCCAAACGGTACTTCTTTTTCAACAATGATACATATTTTTCACGATATAAAGTATAAACATATTCTGTAGTGGCATTTTGTCTAGATGAGTAAAAATTTGTGGTTTTTATGAAATCTTATATCTATTTTGGTACTTCTTCAATAACCAGGGAAAATCAAAAATTTGCCAATCTGTGACTTGTTTTCATGTTAAAAAACAGTCTAAAAGCCGTCCAACCAAACCTATGAACCGAGCACTGACCATCCGCCAATGTGTCCAGTTGCATTTGTGACCGGCGAAGGACCAGATGGTTGCGCAACTTTGGCACAATTTCGCCAAAATTGTTGTTGTGTCCGTGCAACCAGCGCAAAAGGTTGAAGTTGGTGTCGTAGTAGGGGGTCAGCTGGGAAGAAAACAGGATCAAATCGGATCAAATCGAAAATTGATCGGATCGGATCAGATAGATCACCCACCTGATCCTTGACCATCTCGCGCAGTTTCCGCACATTGGCCATGTCCTGCTCCGAAATGCATTCCTCAATGGATCCATTCATTCCTGACATAATTCTGTAAATTTAAAAAATTTTAATTTGGTATATTTGTGAGAGACCAGAGGAAAATTCAAGACTACACGAATTCGGCGGAACGATAGAGGTTAAAAGTGAAAATTCGTAAGACAGAAAATTGCTATTTCTCAAATGTTTAGTTTTGGTTCAAAAATGGACAAAATTTTGAGAGATAATGTTAAGTTTTATTTGTCCGAAATTTAAAAAATTAATACCTTAAAAAGGCTTTGAAGAGGGGTGCGGGAATGATCTACTGGATTTGCACGGAGGTTTAGCTTTAGCCCCGATCGATCGACTGCCCGTGAAACATGAAATGACCTCCGCATTCGCCTCCGGAGATCCACCCCATACGAGATACATAATATGTACATATCCTCCTTCCCCGCTCCCTCACCATTCCGTGTACACACTCCTTATAAAATGAATCGGCGAAGGAAACGATCGATTTGTGATCATCGCAAATCGCAACGAAAAGGGACACAACAACGAGGAAACCTGTTAAATACATTCACGGGGAGTGATGATTGATGAAGGAAGGAAGAAAAGTATAGTTAATAAGCAAAGGTAAAACATAGTTTGGAGGATGGGAGAGAAGCACCTTGAACCTCTTGGACAAAAGTGCGGTTGAAATGGTGGCCGAGTTCGGAAACCCCTGGAAGAACCCAGGAAATATCAGTTGGCATAATGTACAGGGGGATGTTCCCAGGCTAACCTGTTCCGATTTTAAAGGACTAAATGATTCCTTAAGAACTTAGTTATTTATTCGTTTTGGCTGGAAAATTTTTTGGAATTTTCACTCGAATTTTGGAACATTGATGGGCCACCCGCAGTTGGCCAATCTTTGCCAATACGGGAGAAACACAACAAAAACATTTTATTTGGGGAACAGATTGGGCCCGGAGGATGATGGGCACGCGAAATTGATTCTGGTGGGAAGAAAAGGGAGGAGGAGGAAGATGATGAAGAGGTAAAAGCACTCTTAATTGCTTCTGACATTGTAATGGCCAAGGATGGCCAAAAATGGTTTGCAGAGCACAATTAATGGAACAATTTGATGAACTCCCCCGAAGTCAATCTACTCCTTATATTCTAGTCTCAAAATTAGCTTGGATAACGCAATGATTCCGAAAAATTATCCTCCCACAATTCCAAAATTATCCCAAAATGATAGAAAACTGAAAAATTTATGATAAGTTTCAAAATGCGCCAGAAAATTATGTACGAAAAATTGCCCAATAAGTCCAAAATATATTAAGAATTAGAATAAGAGACCCATACATTCTGAAAAGCATGAAAAATAATCTGAAGAGCACATCTAAATATCCTTATTAATTTCGAAAGGATTTCATTGAGTCAGAATTAATGGCGCAATAAATACCCCCCCCCCC
>LDKF01001782.1:37634-48086 GCA_001026735.1 Rotylenchulus reniformis
CCCCCCCCCCTTCCCCTCCCCTGGCTACTTCACTGATCCGTAACCAAATTTAGTGAAGCCAAGGTGACCAATCAGCAGCTGCACTGGGATCTCTTCCAACAGTTGATTGCGACTAATCCTGACTTTTTTGGCCGTGACCCGAATTGCTTCGTCTACGACTGTTCCCAGCTGCTCTTTTCCACCATTCCGCTTCCACTTGATCTCCACGGCTCGGATTCCGAATCAGCAACCCGTGAATTTGTGTTGGAACTCGACGATGAACTGCTCAATGAGCGTTGCCGTGCCTTCGTCCGCTCCATCGACAGCATCAAAGCAGTCATTGAATTGACCGAGCATATCGACCTGACAATGAGCAATGTGCAGAGCATGTTGGCCCGAGGGGATCGTTCGGCAGTTCATTTTCTGGAGCTTCTTACCTCACAGCAGATGTTTAAAAAGTGAGTGGTAACGTACGAATTACCATTAGGAGATGTTTGTTTTCTGTCGTGAATTTGATAGAAAAATAAATAAATATATAAAAATAACAAATGTATTGGATAAATGATACAATAGTGATCTTTTAACAATGAAGTGGCTCATTTCAGCAAAGAGCATTTCTTGTCCGGTGACTGCATGTATGCTCAGGATTTGAAAGTCAACCTACAAGGCGATGCACGTATTCTTCTCGAGGGCATGCAGAAAAACGTAATAAGAGGGGAAAATATTAATGAAAAACTCGCATTTAATTCAGGTACGATTTGTCGGGGACGATCTGAAGGGAACACAGCCCATCATGCAGTTGGACTGTGAGTATCTGCCCTTTGAATATTTACCCTGGAACAATTCCCTTCCCTTTTAGCCAAAAAATCTGCCTTCTTCCCCGACAAACTTCTTCATGAGTTTCTGGGCGGCTTTCTCAATTGTCGCGATGCTAGAGACTTAGAAAGGCAGTTGAGAAAGGAGCAGGAGAAGGCCAAAGCAGAGAAACAGATCCGAGGTGTGGTAATCGGGTGGTCAAGAAATTTACAATTAATTAAATAATAAGATTAATTCGATTAACATATCAATTTTAATAATTCTATTAGGTCTTGCGGTTAAAACCACTTTTTTGCCAAAAACGCAACGAATTTTCACAATCATCGGGCTAAGTGAGAAATCGGCCGATAGGACATACTTCAAATACAACGATCGTGACATCAGTGTCTACGAATACTTCGATATGGTCTACCATCACAAACTCTATCATCCGGGATTGCCTTGTGCTGTTCAGCGAACTGCCCGTGGAGAGAATTATTATCCGCTTGAGTTAATCCGGATCTTGTAAGGATACATCAATATAATTTTAGTTTTAGAATAGAATGAATATTTTTAGAATTTAATTGGATTTTTTAAGAGATGGACAGCGAGTTCCACTTGAGAAACAAACATCTACTCTCACGCAGGCAATGATCCGCCAATGTCAGGTAAATTTGAGAAAAAAGATAGAATTTTGAAAAATTAGCGGATAGAGAAATCAATATTCTAGATTCTTCCATCTCAACTNAAGAGGGGAAAATATTAATGAAAAACTCGCATTTAATTCAGGTACGATTTGTCGGCGACGATCTGAAGGGAACACAGCCCATCATGCAGTTGGACTGTGAGTATCTGCCCTTTGAATATTTATCCTGGAACAATTCCCTTCCCTTTTAGCCAAAAAATCTGCCTTCTTCCCCGACAAACTTCTTCATGAGTTTCTGGGCGGCTTTCTCAATTGTCGCGACGCTAGAGACTTAGAAAGGCAGTTGAGAAAGGAGCAGGAGAAGGCCAAAGCAGAGAAACAGATCCGAGGTGTGGTAATCGGGTGGTCAAGAAATTTACAATTAATTAACTAATAAGTTTAATTCGATTAACATATCAATTTTAATAATTCTATTAGGTCTTGCGGTTAAAACCACTTTTTTGCCAAAAACGCAACGAATTTTCACAATCATCGGTCTAAGTGAGAAATCGGCCGATAGGACATACTTCAAATACAACGATCGTGACATCAGTGTCTACGAATACTTCGATATGGTCTACCATCACAAACTATATCATCCGGGATTGCCTTGTGCTGTTCAGCGAACTGCCCGTGGAGAGAATTATTATCCGCTTGAGTTAATCCGGATCTTGTAAGGATACATCAATATAATTTTAGTTTTAGAATAGAATGAATATTTTTAGAATTTAATTGGATTTTTAAGAGATGGACAGCGAGTTCCACTTGAGAAACAAACATCTACTCTCACGCAGGCAATGATCCGCCAATGTCAGGTAAATCTGAGAAAAAAGATAGAATTTTGAAAAATTAGCGGATAGAGAAATCAATGTTCTAGATTCTTCCGTCTCAACTTTCTAAAGAAATCGAAAAACAAAAGGGATTGGCTTCACTCCGGAATGCGAATCCGTTCCTCAGATCCCATGGCGTTCGCATTGATGACAATGGATTGTTGCGGGTTCGTGGCGAGCGACTGCATCCGCCGGCAATTGTTTATTCTGACGGTGATCGTGTGGAACCACGGGCCGATGGAAGTGAGTGGAAATTCAATTGCATTTTCGGCATATTTTTTAGGCTTGGACTGGAAAATGATACCCCACAGACGCTTCCTCTCGCCCGCCACTTTGCCGAACAAATTTGTCATCACAATTGTACAACATTCTGTGCCTGAAAATAACTGCAGGCAAATTACTGATGAATTACATAAATATAATTTAATTTAATTAACTTTTAGTGATTTTTGCGACCAATTAATCCGAATGGCCAATAGTCGTGGGATTGTGAAGGCAGAATATGGGAGCAGAGGCATTATGGACTCGAACTTTGTGCAAATTGATCGAGAATATGTTGAAGATAAATTTCGCAAGTGGCAAAACGAAGGAGTCAAATTGGTGCTGTTGTTCGCTGATGGGAAGGACAACGGACATGTGGGCGACATTCATCACACATTTAAGCTGATGGAGACCCGATTTGGTGAGTTAATTGTCGTCCTTACTTTTGGATATTAGTTACTATATAATTCCATTTTCACTAATTATTATTTGGTGTTTTTTTTTTATTGATTTGTCGAATGAGACTGGAATTCCGCTTGCTTTTTCTTTCTTAATTTTAAGCATCAAAACATGCTTATTAGAGATTGTTTATTAAGGTATTTTAACTCTGCACATCAGTCCAAAAACAGTTTCTAAATGGCGAAATGGACGTGGCGGTTTCATGGTCATTGACAACATATTGATGAAGCTTAACGAAAAATTGGGTGGAGTGAACTGGTCTCTGAGCACTTCGATGGCATTCGAAAAAAACAACGGAATCTCTCATGATATTGTGTAAATGTAGCGTTGATTTTTCAAAACTAAAAATTGGGTTTAGAGCCAATGAATGGTTGGGCGAGCGCCGAATGTTTGTCGGCATTACCATGTCTCATCCTCCGCCTCAATCGCGTTTCGAACGGCGTGTTGGAGTACCTCCAGCAAATCCCACTGTTGTTGGGGTATGTATATATTACGAATCTCGACCAAACAAATGTTTAAATTTTAATTTTTTTAAGATTTCCTATACAATTGGTCAGAAAGCGCAATTGTTGAAGATGCATGGTTTTTACTGGTTGCAGAGAGCCCGATTGGTCACTGTGCAGCGGCCGGAGGATGTTCGCCCATTGATAGACGCAGTTAAGAAGGCGATGAATGATTATTTGGCGGAGAATGAATGTTATCCGAGACATCTGATTGTGGTGAGTTAGGAATGAAATGAGGCGTTTCTGACAAAAATGTGTTTATAAATCACATTGTCACTTTTCATAAGCACAAATTTATTTATCCAGTATCGGGGCGGAGTTTCTGATGGCGAATTCGAGTTGGTATCCAATTGGGAAGGCAAGGCATTTGGGCAGGCAGTGAGGGAATTGCATATCGAGAAGCCGGACAAAATGATAAAGGCACCCCGAGTGACCATCGTGGTTTGCCAACGACACTCCAACTACCGACTGATACCGTCGCGTGTGGATCCGCGAGCGAGTGCTCCGCAACAGAACGTGCAGCCGGGAACGGTGGTGGATCGGGGCGTGATGAGTCCCGTGCTAACCGAATTTCTGCTCGTTGCACACAAAGCTTTGCAAGTGAGACTAAGAAAAACGTTTGGGAAAATAAATTTTGTATGATCTAAAAAAGGTAGTTTTATTTAAGTTTATTTCTTGAGCAAACCACTGGTATCATTGATACTCATGTGGTGCAAAAAAAACAATTTATAAATGAAAATATATTTTCAATATATGAATATACCAAATAAATATATCAAAAATACAGAAAAGTCATGGGCAAAGTCCTCGTTCATTCAGTACTTTTTCGATTTTGAGGAATTCCTTGAAAAATTATTGATGCGAAAAATAATATTTTTATTTTTAAAGAAAAATTGAAAAAACCATAAAATAATTTTTGTTCTGGATTAAGATTGAAGTCCACCCTTTCAAATTATTTATCTGACAGGGTACTGCTCAGCCCGTTCGTTGCACTGTTGTGTATGAGAGCAAAGAAGATCGAATTCCGCTTGAAGAGCTCCGTTACGTGACTCATCATCTCTGCTATGGAAACGGTATTTGCACATTGCCGACAGCCTTGCCAGCTCCGCTGTTTTCCGCAGGCGAATTGGCCAAACGGGGACGCAACAATCTGCGCACGTACGAATAGTTTGGCGAAATTTTGACCATCTAATTGGATTTAGCGACGGAGATTCGCTTTGCATCGACATTGAACAGGTGCAAGGAGAGCACGGCAGCACGAGTCAGCAGTCGTCCACTCAGCAGGTGCAGGAAGCGGAGGCAGTTAAGTTGAGGACGCTCACGAAGAAGTTGCAGCCGACAATTCCGACGAAATTTTGGGCTTGAAAACTTAAAATGCGAGCAGTTGTTTTTAAGGAATTGGATCTATTGCGATTTTGTGGTATTGGACCACATCAACAAATTATAATATTGGCTGAATGTATCATACACCAAAATATTTCCTTTTTCTTTACCATTTGCCAATTAACCTTTTTACTCTTTCCAACCATTATTGTATAATCTTTTCCATTTCCGATACTGGTAATGACTACCAACCATTTCATGCATCTATCTATTCAAGATCAAAAAACGATTATCATCACATCAGAATATAAATAGATTTTTAGATCGCGAAAAATGGCCACAATGTGGATAAAATTTGCGAAATATCGAAAATTGGCTAAAATTTTGCCGACTGATGAAAGTCCTCTCCTGGGTATAAGCGTTGATCTTTTAATTTGGAAACGATAATTCGGTAAGAACTCATCAGAGAAAAAAAGGCTGTTTGTTGGAGATTCGTTGGTGCACATAATAGACCAGTTTGGAAAATTCCAAGAATCTAAAAAATTTTGACAGAGAGATCGGATGGTTGAGAAAATTACTTACTTGTAGGTTGACTTGGTCATTTTAAAGCTGATGTAAATTTGGAATAAGCAGACAACCCTCGAAAACTCATGTGCTATCTCTATCCTAAAATATGCCACCCATTTGTGAATTATGTTTAATGAAGAACAATTCAAAGTATCAATCATGTGTTAAAATAGTCGTATTTATTTTCATTTCATCTCCCTCACTTACAAAGCGATTATAAAGGCAATAGGACCGAATTTTTTGATTGTTAAACACCAAAAATATGGAATAAAATCTGGAAATAGATATCACCTCAAGGCGTTTTCATGTTTAAAATCAATTTTTCGAGAATCTTCAAATGGGTTTTAGTCTAAAAAAATTCGGCCCTTTTCATCATTTTCTTTTTTGTATTATTTCGTCCTCATCATGTGCCTTAGGCCATCGCACTGCTGCTCTGCGCCTTCTGCTGCTTCTCTTCCAGCTGCTTCTTCTTGTACTTCGGCCCCTTGATCAGCTTGCCCACACCCAGCTTCTTGTCTAGCATGGGCATAACCGGCATCTGCCACTGCTTGGTCACGTCCTGGTAATCCCCGTCCGGACTCCGGTATCCCTCGATTGCTGGCCTTGTTGGCGGTCCTAATGGATCGATAAAAGTTAAATTTTTATATTTTTCTTTGTCATTTTTGTTTGATTTCTATGATTTCTATGGACTCTTGCTCTCATTCCCCCTCCCCATCCATTAGGATCCTTAGAATGCATGATTGGACCTTCAAAATGATAAAAGTTCAGGTCCTCGTCCGGTTGCACAGCCGCTTCGTACAGCCTCGGTGACACCTTTTGTAACAGTTCCAGCGCTCTTCGTTGTGCCTCAATCGATTGCTTGATCCAGTTCAGATCATCCCTATTTTTTGAGCAAAAAATTGAGTTTTTGATTTTCTGGCAATGATTAGGTTTTAGGTCTAACTATCTATCTGTTTGCCCATTGATTCCGCTGTTCTCACCGGGCCAGTCGTGCTCTGGTCCGGGAGTAGTTCTTCCGGATCATGGTCTTCCGGAACTCCTGCTCCTCCGTCCGCTCTTCCGGCTCCCTTCTCCGCATTTCCATCGTCTCGCGGTGTTTCGGGTCCACCCACACTTCCTCCAAAGGTTTCGGTTTTTTGCTAAACTCCGTCATCATCCGAATGGCTTTCTCCAACTTCCGCCGTTTCCGTCCTTCTCGCAGTTTGGCGAGTTCCGGGTCCACGGTCACCTGAGAAGTCCATAGGATTCGAAAGAAGTGAAAATTGTAACGGCATTAAAATATCATATATATTGGATGACATATTTCATCTGATGGTTATGCTCAATGGTGCCAGTGCCAGCAAAATGAATCCTAATAGTCCCAGGCTCGTAACCAGGAAAATTTTTCGGGGGAGGAGGATTGGGGGAGGAAAAGGAGAAAATTTTGAAAACCCAGCAAAAGGGTCCTTCCTGTTGACCGAAAATGAAAAATTTTTTGTCACTTCTTTTGCTCATAACACTTTGCTCATAAAATAGTTAAAAAGTATAACATGAAAAATTTTTTGGATTTAAAATGAACATGGTCCCCTCGTTGAATTTGTGGTTTTTCAAAATTATAATTCTTAACTAGCGCCGAAAAAGGTAATTTGCCAATCTTTATTCAATTTTTGCAAAAAAAATTTCCCTAAGATTTTAATGTCTATTTGATTTTTTTGGTCATGGCATCTCCTCTCCCTAGTAGTTACGGGCCTGAAACCCCCCCCCGCCCACCTGTCGTTTCATGAAATGGAAGTTGTGTGGACAACTGGTGTGCAGCGCGGAAGCCGTGGCCTTCGCTGGAAGTGCAACTCTGTTCGCGAACAATCGCTTCAAAACCAAAGCCATTCTTTTGGATTTCAAAATTAACATTTTCATGATGCAAATCAATAAATCGGTATCAACAAAGGCCAAATCATCGACCATTCGGATCTCCTAACTGGTTTATCACACCGATCAAAAACATTGAGTTGTGCTTCGTCCCCGACAATGATCTCTTCACCAAATTCAGCTTCTTCCCACCATGGCCCTTCTCTTCTTCGGCTCTTCTCCCTCCTCCCCTTTGCGTTTTTGCCGCTCCCGCAAATCCTTAAATTGGATTGCCATCGTCGTCGTTGTCCTCTGATGATCATCATCGGCATCATCCATAACGGAACATTGGGTGGAGTTGGGCAGCACTCCGACTCTTTTGGCGAACTCCTTGGTCTTGTTCTTCACCGATTGCAGCGAGTCGTCCGGCATGGTCCTCTGGATGGTCGCCTTGTACACAAGACCCTCGCCGTCCACGTAGAAAATGGAATACCCATCATACCATTTCATCTGAAAGGAAATCTCGGATGGACTCATTTTAAAACATTTTTAAATTAATTTGGAATTCAAAGTCCAATTCCAATTTTTATTTTGATATGACTCACATTCTTCCTCTTGTACTCCGGATTTCTATTTCGCCAGTTGAATATTTGGGGCCAGTGTTGGTACAGAATTCGCCAGCGCAACCGCACTGTGCCATCCTCGAGAATTGGCGAAATGTTCAAAGGCTAAAGAATTAAATGAAAATTACTTTCGGAATTTCTCAATGCGAAGGCCTTTGCCACCTCAACTTCGATGTGTGAAAAGCAAATTACGCCCATCATGGACACAAAACCCATGTGGGAAATCATATTGTGGAGGCCGCTGAAAGTCCGAACAAATAATAAAGGAAGGAACCCAAACTGAAACAGACTCACACTCGGGTCACTTGCAGAATTTGGTCCTCCAAAATCACATCTTTGCGATAAAAGGTGTAGTCCAGGCGCATTTTGAACATCAGTGACACCTTTTGTGGAAAAAACATCATTTTGATCGCTATGCAACAAAATGTCTACTTTACAAAATGTCTACAAGGGTAAAATTATCAAAATATCTACTAACAAGGAAACATTTTCTACTGTTACTCGGAATTTGCATATTCCATTCCTGCCATTTTGTAGAGCATGCACGACAACCGCGGTAAATTTTAATAGTAAATACCCTCAGAGTTGGGAAGCAAAGTTATTGAATTTCTAATAATAAATATTAAATGCTCGGTCGTTCATCCACGCGGATCATCCACCAATCAGGATGGCATCGGTCGTACCATCTAAAATTACTGTTAAGCATTGCGCCATAAAAACGGCTGGGAATTATTATATAAAGAAAATAATGAATATAAACCAACGAATAATCATGGTTAAGGATTATTAAAAATTGAACGATGGATGCCATCCCAGTGTGTGTGGATGATCCGTGTGGTTGAACGACCGTTAATCAAAAATTAGAAATTCAATAACTTTGCTTCCTAGCTCTAAGGGCATTTACTATTAAAATTTACCGCGGTTGTCGTGCATGCTCTACAAAATGGCAGGAATGGATATGCAAATTCCGAGTGACAGTAGAAAATGTTTCCTTGTAAGATGAAATTATTAAAATGTCTACCGATTAAAATGTCTATTTTCAGAATGTCTACCAGGCTAAAATTATCAAAATGTCTACTAAGCTGGGAATTATCAAAATATCTACCAAAAATGTCTACTATATTTTTCGTTTAAAATATGTTCTTTTGTTCACGAATTAATGTTTCGATATAAATATTGGGTACTTTCCTGACGGGTATCTATGGCATCCGTGGGGGCTTAGGCCAAAAGCCATGTTCAATAGGTGCGGGCTGTATGATTTTTGGATTTTGAAATGTAAAATTTGTTAATATTGGGCTCGCCGAAGGCGAGCCCAACAATAAAAAATTTTGCATTTCAAAATCAAAAATAATACAGCACTCACCTATTGAACAGTCCTGCCTCTTATTTTTAACCTTATTTTAACCTAATACTCTATATTTAGCCCTTATATTGAAATTTGGTCCCCCCCCCCCTCCGTTAAAATTTTATTTTGATAATTCCCAGCTTAGTAGACATTTTGATAATTTTAGCCTGGTAGACATTTTGAAAATAGACATTTTAATCAGTAGACATTTTGATGAGTAGGCCTTTTGTAGCCATGCCCATTTTGATCAGTGTTTTAGGAAAAAATATTGAATGAAAAATATAATTTTCTAAAATTCGAATTCCGGTTTCGAGCAGTACAAAAAGTTATCTCCGAAGGCAAAGTCATTCCCCCTCCCTATTGCTAGCAAGTTACCGTGAATTCCAACCGCTTTTGGACATGTTCCAGGTGGAACATCTGCGGTCGCTCATTGGATTTGTCGTCCGAATTCTGGGAATTTGTAGAAAAATGGGAAAAGGGAATAGTTTTGATGGAAAATAGAAGTCGAAGAGGGGGAAGGGCCAGGGCCGAAGGCGTCGTACGGACGGGGAAGAAGGCGGAAGAGCAGCAGGGCTGAGAGGGGGCCAATCTGGCCAGGAGAAGGCGGCCAGAGACCGCCCGGCAGATCATCGCTCGCACTGTCTTGTTGATATTGATAAATCAAAAATTTTTAAATAAAAATTTGAAAATCATTGGCATTTAGTAAATGTAAAAAAAATAATGGATATGGATTCATTGAACTCATGGTGATTGATCGAGTCAAATGAAAATATAATTTTGCCAAATGAAATGCTAAACAATGAATGGTCTCGCGGCTAAAGGTACCGCTCATAGGATGAGGGCCTCTTGCCCTGTTCTACTTCCTTCTTCTCGATGGCCTTCTCCGACTTCCGGAGCTCAATCAGCTCATAGTCATAGGCGGTCACGGGTCTGTTGATCACTCGCGTCACTTTGCCCAAATCGTTCACGTGAATGTCCATGCACTCTTCGACTTTGCGCAGTAATCTAAAAAATCCTTATATAAATTTGAGAATCGTCTGTCTGTGTGTCTGTCTGTCCGTCCCATTTCGAAATCTCCCTTTGCAACTGGCAGCGAGGGGTAGAGACGCAGAGGAAGGAGTGGGGGGTAGAGAAAGAGAAGTGAGCGAGTGTGTAGAAGAAGGAGAATGGTGAGAGAGAGAAGGGTGAGAGAGTGTGGTTAAAGGTAAGGGTGAGAGGGAAGGGTGAGAGGGAAGGGTGAGAGAGTGTGGTGAAAGAG
>LDKF01001783.1:1686-27414 GCA_001026735.1 Rotylenchulus reniformis
CTTACATGCCGACTGCCTCCGGCACGAAACCGGCTTATGGCCTCCATGGCATCCCGGCGACCGCGGCCCTTACCAAGCTTCAAATCGATCCAATATCCATCCACCGTCTCTATGCTATCCTTCTTCAAAAGAATTACCATTAAAAAACACCTAGCTCTTTATTTTTACCAAATCGCTATTCGGGATGATCAGAATATTCGGCCCATGTGGCGTCTGGTACACCGGCTGATCCTCACTCCACTTGACAAACTTCACAAGATAGAACATCGTCGGGAATCTGCACATCCCGCAAATGACTTCTTCATAAAATTGGATGGAGTCGATATAGCACTTCTCATTATTGTACAGCGTGGGATCAGCGTCCGGATGATGCCAGTTTCGGCAATCACAATCTGGCTAAAAATTATAAATATTTAAAAAATTTTATTTTCGCATTCATTCCTAATCATCAAAATTATATAAACCTCAAACACTATTCAATACCTACTCTCCCCACCCTCATATCATTCATTATTTTTCATTAAAAAATGACAAATTTACAACGAAAATCCCTGATTACCCAACTCCTTCCCTTTGCCGATATAAAAGTCACTTCCAATGAAATTCGAATCCTATGTGACCGTTTTGACACACCGCGCTTCATAGAATTGGAAAAGGAAAATGTGTGCCGAAAGTGCCCCCCGGATGCCGACTACCTGGTTGCAAAAGATGGGATCTACGTGCAATGTGATCGCTTAAAAGGCGGAGAAAAATTTGTTCCATTCGACCACATTTACGAAATGCCGCAATACTGTGCTTTTCGCGTGCGAGGCCGCAAGCTCTTCAAATTTGTGCACGTGTTTCCCGGCCCAAAAAACAATAACAAGAAGAGAAGGACGGATAAACTGAAACCCGATGATGCGCCCATTTTAACGACCATTTTACCCCATCTAATCCTACACCATGAGGAAAAGCCCCGCCCGGACGATGCACCAATATTGACAACCGTTCTACCCCATCTTTTATCGGGAGCAGAAGAAGTGAACAAGGAAAAGAAAGCGGACGAAGAAATTCCCATTTTGACCGCCTTTTTACCCCATTTAATTACGCCCCATGAGCAGCAAGGACAAGAAGAGATGACAAAGGAAACAGCGGAAATCAAGGAGGAACAACAAGAACATGATGGCGATGATGTACCCATTTTGACCACATTATTACCACATTTGGAATCCCATTTATAAACATTTTCCATTCCAATAATTTTATTTTTATAAACATTGAATTTATAAATAAAAACGGATATTCCATAAACAATGACAAAATATTTATTAGAAACAAACTAGGAATACGATAAAGGATAATTGATCAAATCGACCAAGGATTTCATTTTCCATATTATTGCACATCTTATTGATCACTGTGCAGCACTACTCACATTCAGACGACCCACATCCGGAAGGACGGCGACTTCACCCTCCTTATCCGCATAAGTGTGATCGTGATCCACCGAGGAATTTAATTTTTCTTGATGCGCGTGTAGGTCACTCATATGCTGATTCATACAGACGCAATCTCTGCATAAGTAAAAGTTTGCCTCGGTGCCCCCAACTTGATCGACAATGAAATTGAAATTCTCCTTTTTGTGAATCAATTCAATACACCACTGACAGAGTGTAAAAGTGAGAAGGAATTTTGGGCGCACAAGCTTATAGAAATCAAAGACTCTAACGGTATTATCGATCTTAATAGCAGATGAAGATGATTCTCTGTTAGAATCCATTTCCAAAAATTTTATTATTTATTGAAAAATCCAAGCAAGAATGAATTAAAATATAGAAATTGGGGGATCTTTATACCCCACACCCTCGTTGTATCTGAACATCATTTTTGAATTTACGCGCATATTTAAACGGGAAAAACCGCGTTGTAGTTGCACTTTACAATTCATTCATGGCAATGATTGACGCGCAAACTTTTGAAAACAAGGACCTAAAATTCCACCTTCCCTTTGGCTGTGTGGTGGCGGGCCCCAGTTCGAGCGGCAAAAGCAGTTTCATCTATCGCCTGATCGCCCAAGCTGATCAACTCATTGAACCCCCACCAAAATCGATCCTCTATTGTTACGGCGAGTACAATGACCATATCCCCAGACTACAAAGGATCGGCGTTAATCTTTATTCGGGTGCACCAACGGAGGAGGTCATTCAAAAGCAACCTAAACCTGCCCTCGTCATCCTCGATGATCTCCTCTACTCCATCGAAGCCAAATTTCTCGCCGATTTGTACACCAAGAAGAGCCACCACAACAATTTTGGAATCATCATGCTCACCCAGGATTTGTTCGATCGAAAGATGAAGGTGGTCCGCCAGAATTCAATGTACATTGTGTTAATGCGAGCACCAAACAGCGCGTTGGCCATAAGAAACTTGGGCGTGCAACTCTTTCCACGACAACTCGGCTTCTTTCTGGATGCCTACAAACATGCCACTCACACGGAACGATACTCGTATCTATTTATTGATCTACACCCTTTGTCCAATCCATTACTCCGACTGCGAACAAACATTTTCAAGAGCAATCAAGAAAACGACGACGACGACGACCAAGAACCGCTCACCATATTCCTCCCCAAATCCGGCTGGTAAAACAATGATCGATCAGAAAATCGAATTCGCCACGCACGTGTGCGAAAATTATCCCTTCCTTTGCGCCCTATCCAGGACCAAATCTTTGCGAAAGAGGAAGCGTCTTCTGAAAGCAGCATCCAGCCAACAATTGTTGACTCTGGCCGAAGTTTGTCTCAACATTTTAAAAGCGCGATTTCAATTGACTACCCGGCAGAAGAAACGAATGATGCCATATGCAGAGTTTATAAGAAGGATGAGCAGAGCGCGAAGTGAACGAGGAGCCAGACGAATAGTACAAAAAGGATCCGGATTCAGTCTTCAATTGTTTCCCGCCCTATTGACCCCGATCATTATTGAACTTTCACGACTATTACATAAAAATAATAAACAATCAACGGATAAACAGTGATGGCCAATAAATTTGTTCTTATTCCGCAAGATATCTACCGGGGGTTGAGCGCTCCGTCGGACACCGGCGATTTAAACTTGGAATTTGTGAGAAGAACCCTAGAAAAAGTGAAACGCGAAAAAACTGATCCGACCGCCAAATATGTGCATCTCAACCAGGAATTGCGTCGCTACTTGCACTTGAAAAAGCTCAATGAAAATAAACCCGTGCGAGTTGAACTCGCCAACACCGGGGAATTGCCAAGCGCGAGCGGAGAGGAAGCTGCACCACCGCTTCCGCCACCCCCTCCACCGCCATCCCCACCCCCACCNCAGCTCCATCACCCCCTCCCCCGCCTCCGCCGAGGAGAGGAAGGGTAGCGGGACCGAGACGACCCGCCGGAATAACCAAGCGGCGTCGGGAAGATGATGCACGGGGAATCGGAAAACAACGAAAGATTCAGCAGCCGAGTGGGCAGCCGAGATGGGCTCAACTTCCACCCCCTCCGCCACTCCCATCTCCGGCTCCGCCACCTCTCCAGGTTATACAACCCCCTCCAGAACCGCCCGCCCAGAGGAGACGAAGATTGCTGATCCAACGCGAAGGTGTATCGGGCGAACCCAGCCGACCCAGCAGGGCAACCAAGCGGCGACATGGCGCTGATAATGAAGCAGAGGCAGAAGCCGGAGAGAGAAAGCAGAGAAAAATCCAACCCTTTGTTCGGCCTCTGACTGATCGCCAGAGAAGAAGAAACTGGGCTCAAATTCCACCATCCGCAGTTGAAGGACCACCACCAGTCACGTCCCAACCGGCGATACCAAGACAGCAATTGATCGCGAGAAGGCGAGGAAGGCGATGGGCACCAATCATCACAACAGAGGGGCCGGTACCCGAACCGCCACAACCACGTCAGCTCACCAAGCGAAAACGAGCGCAGATTTTCGCAGATCCCGAATCACTCGCCAGTATCAGAAAAGAGCGGAGGCGAACCAATTTATCTCGAGCGAATATCCCTCCCCAACTTGATCTCGAACCCTCAACTTCTGCACAAGCTGCGGCGGCGGATGATAATTACCAACGGGAACTGGCTGAACAGCGATTCTTCGCCCGACCCCTCGACAAATTGACCAAACAACAACTGGGGAAGCGTTTCCATATTTGGTTCAACAGGAATCCGCACAAATACGGTGTGCGAGGAGACACCATCATTGATGATGCGGGAAATCCCGTGAGAGGAAGCAGCCTTAAACGATCTCTGGCCCACATTGTTGAGGCCCGTAAAAATGTTCTCAAACCACCACCCGGAACTAGCCTCATTGAAGCAAAAATTAGAAAAGACGCAATTTTACACTCATGGCTGCCCGCAGCAGTACGACACCAGCGGAGGCGAATGGAGACGCAGCAGGAGGACTGGAGGAGGGGAACCAAGTGGTTCAAACCCCAACTGTGGAAAAAGAGCTAGACCATCTCTACAATGATCCCGCATCGGCAGCAGCATTTGCGGGCGTGGATCAGCTCTGGAGAGAGGCCCGGAAAGTTTTGCCCCGGATCAAAAGAAGCGAAGTGGTCAAATGGTTAGAGCATCACCGTACATACACTCTGCATCGCCCACGACGGGTTCGATTCCCTCGTTCACGTACAATTCCCGCCGGATACCTAACCGATGTTCAAGTGGACTTGGCCGATTTTCAACAACTCTCAAGACACAATGGGGGTGCCCGGTATGCCCTGGTTGGAGTTGATGTTCTCAGCAAAATGATATTCGCTGCACCGACTCGTAGTAAATCCTCAAAAGACATGATCAATGCATTTGACCAACTCTTTTCCCAAATGACCTCAAAACCTCACAGATGTTTCAGCGACAAGGGCAAAGAATTTGAGTCAAGAGAAATGAAGGAATATTTCCAGGAACAGGACATTGAAAAACATCGGCCCAATTCATCGACTGTAAAAGCCAGTGTATGCGAACGAGCAATTCGTACCCTAAAACAACGCCTATATCGTCTATTCTCCGAGAAACACACGCTCAACTGGGTTGATGCACTCCCCAAAATTCTCGAAGGTATCAACAAGGCTAAGAGTCGCGTGCACGGCATGCGCCCGGTGGATATCGGCTTTCATAATGCGCAACAAGTATGGAACAAGGTATGGGGACCGCGACGACGATTCGTCCACCCCGATCGTTATGTGAGAAGGGAACCGAGGTTCAAGGTCGGCGATTTTGTGCGCATGAGCAAGAACAAGGGAGTGTTCGCACGCGGATACCTCCCTTCATGGTCGGACGAAATTCTACAGGTGGTCAAGGTGAAACGTGCAAATCCAGATCGATATAGAGTAGCGGACGCCACTGGCGAATTGTTCGAGGGATACATCTATGGAACCGACTTGGCGCGCGTCGCAAAAGATGAGGACACCTCCTACCGTGTGGATGTGCTGCGAACCAAGACGGACAAGTTTGGACGAAAGAAATACTATGTGCGATACCTTGATGACCCCGCCCACCCCAGATGGATTAATGAGACTGATTTTGTATAAATATCATTCACTTTATTTTAACATATTGCATAAACATGTCTTCTGAAGACCAGAGCAATTATTTCTTCGTGGTCCTACCTAGCAATGTTGATGATTACCCGGACAACAAAAGTTCAAAGTTTCGTGTACATTTACCAAAACCTATCCGATTTCAAGGAAGTTGGCAGGTGGGACTCTACTCTATCCAGTATCCTCGATCTTTCGTAACCACTTCGGGCACGGTGGAAGACCAATACATTGATTTACACTACAAGGACAGACATGTGACCCGACTGACACTTGCCAGGAGTTCACTGCACACCCCCGAAGCACTAGAGGATTATTTGAACGGAACTCAAACAAGACGAAAAAGAAGTGATGAATCCTCATCACCCCCACCTTCAAAGAGGACGCGCAATCCTATCGCCGTGGAAGGAGAGGGAGCCGTGTGTACACGCGTTGGAAAAAGGATTGAGTGCAGGAGAGCACAACCGTTGCTCACTGATGATGGGAAACAATGGGCGGAGGACATATTTAATGATGATATTACCCAACAGCAAGAGGGCACATTACCGACACCCGCTCCACTCATAACCGGTAAAGAAGTGAAGGAGCGAGTAAGGGAATCCAAGAAAACGGCGGCAGAAACTCCAAAGGCTCCGGAACCAACAAAAGCACCCGAACAACCAAAAGCTGTAGAAACCGTCAAACTATCCGAAAACCCGGTAGAAAAGAGCAAGGCGGAACAGGTCAAGGATAAGGTAAGGGAATCCAAGAAGCCACCTGAAACTCCAAAGCCGCCTGAACCATCAAAACCAGTTGAACAACCCAAGCCAGCTGAAAAACCGACGGAGAAGAGCAAATCAGAACAAGTGAAGGACCGAGTAAAAGAAGCAAGGAAGCCGACAGAAACTCCGAAATTGCCTGAAAAAACGACAGAAACCCCAAAAGCACTTGAACCTCCAAAAGCGCCGGAAAACCCGACAGAGAAGAGCAAGGCTGAACAAGTAAAGGACCGAGTGAAAGAATCAAAGGAGCCCGCAGAAACTTCAAAACCATCTGAACCACCAAAGGCGCCCAAAAACCCGACAGAAAAGAGCAAAGGTGAACAAGTGAAGGAACAAATAAAGGAAGCAAAGAAGCCCACCGAAACCTCAAAACCAATCGAACCACCTAAAGCACCTGAAAAGTCGTCAGAAAAAAGCAGGGGAGAACAAATAAAGGAACGCGTGAAGGAATCCAAACACGAGCATGCCATTGATGAGATTCTGATTGCAAGCGGCGCTGCGGAATTGGGTGTACATTTTCATTATAGCAGGGACACCGAACGATTTCGGGTGGAATTTGGACCGGAAATTGACCATTTGTCACTGTCAAGCCAAATTGGCTATGTGCTAGGGTTCGCCAACAAGGATCACGTGGAGGCGGATGAAGAGGCCAAATATGCGGTGGACATAAAGGGCGGCTACAACAGCTTCGCAGTCTACGCAACCGGATTGACGCGCAGTGTGATCCTGGGCAATTCGTTGAGTTCGCTTCTACGCATCGTGTCAGTGGAAGGCGAATACGGAAACGTCATCGAAAAGATTTACGATCACCCCATGTTCATTCCGGTGCAACCCCGAGAAATTAACGAATTAGAAATAGAATTACGTCTTCTTGATGGAAATCTGGTCCCCTTTGAATTTGGTCAAGTTTTAGTTACGCTTGTATTTAAGAAAGTGATCAACTTTTAATCATTCATTGTTCATTCTATAAAAAGAATAAAGTTTTTCTATTAAATTCCGAAAATGGTACACATCCCTTTCGATACACGTACAATCGGTTACGACGACTACCTTCCTATACAATATGGCGGGGGATCCGCAGAGGAAACCAATGACGGAGAACCCCCAATGCACTATTTTCGCGGAATGGCACCCTTCCAGAGAGGGTACGGGATCAATCAGCACGGAGGAGGAATAGGGGATGTTCTACGCGGATTGCTCCGTATGCTGATTCCGATGGTTCGGCGTGCGGGGACTGCAGTTGGCCGTGAAGCACTCTCGACGGGCGAACGAATTTTAAACAAGGTGGCCGAAGGAGAGAATTTGAAGCAATCGGTGATCAACGAGGGCAAAAAAGGAGTGGACACTCTACTCGAAAAATCGGGCCTTCCCAAACAATTTGGAACCGGGGCTATAAAAGGAGGAGCGAGACGACGTCCCATTCACCAGACATTTATTGGAAGAGTGCCTCCCATCAAAAAACGCCACCCAAAAAAGCGAAGACAACGAGTTGACACATTTGGATTCTACTGAAAAAGCTGTTCCCACCTCTTTCTTCAATCATTCATTAAAAAATGAACGCAGCACCCTTCCATAAAATTGACCGGGACTCCGGTAATGCTATCACCAGCGCCCTACAATTCTTTGAAATTCCCGACACCAATGTGAGCCTTAGCCACAGTTCTTCCACCGAATATCTTACGCTGAACCCGGTGAACATTCAGCCCTTCAACTTCAAAATTCACAGTAGTGCCGACTATGTAGATCTCTCACATGCCTATCTCCTAACCGAACTACGAATCCTCAAGCAACAGGGAGGACAGTTACGCCCGATCGATGCCACGGACAATGTGTCGGTTTGCCAGATGATCGGGCACACCATTTGGAAGAATTGTCGTATGTCAATCAATGGAACGCAAGTTTTTGAGGGAAATGATCTCATGGCCTACAAGAGCATCTTTGACTACGAACTTACCTATAATGAGGGCGTGAAGAAAAGTTACCTAAACGTATGCGGCTACTACATGGACGATGAGACCGGCCAGACAGCTGGAGCCGGCTACAATGCACGAAAGCAACTTTTTGCCAATGGAAAAGTTGCACAATTCATCGCGAAACTTGACGTGGACGTCTGTAATCAACCGCGCTACATTGTCAACCAATGCGAGATCGACATTGAACTGCTGCCCAACAATAATGCTTTCCTACTAATTGCACCCCAGATGCCGGATGACCGAAGTTACGTAATCGAAATGCTCGCTTGCCGACTCTATGTGAAAAAGGCAACCGTAATGGACGGACTGGCGCTGGACATTAGCAAAAAACTGGAGATGCGCCCGGCACGATACCCGCTCAGGAAAACATCAATGAAGGCGCTATTCATCAGCGAGAACCGAACCGATTTCACGGCCAATCTATGGAGCGACCAGGTGCCCAAACGAGTGGTGCTCGCTCTGCTCTCCAACGAATCTTATGTAGGGAGCTCCGAAACGAGTCCCTTTGATTTCCGCCCATTCAATATTCGAGACATTAGCGTCTGCGCAAGTGGAGTACAGTACCCTCACGCACCATATTCAAATTTGGATTTCCCCAATGGGAAGTTTGCACGTGTCTACCATGACATGACCGAAGGATGCGGTTTTGCTGGAAGTCTCAACACCCATGGGATTTCTATGCGTAAATACTCAAGCGGAGGACATTGCTTCTTCGTTTTCAATTTGAACCCCTCGTCGGAGAGCTCTGCTGAAGTCTTCGATTTGATCCGCCGGGGGACGACTTCGGTTCGAATCTCATTTAGCGCGCCCGTTCCTGCACGAGGAATCGTCTTAATAGCGATGGCGGAGATGGACGCAATCCTAATGCTAGACAAAAATCGCACTGTTGCCACTGATGTTCAAGTATAAAAGGCGGACCGTTCCATTCATGCTTCTCATTTAATTTTTGCTTTTATTTAAAATGGCTCCTATCATTGTGACCTATCAAAAGCCAACTCCAGCAATTCCCCATTACAACGAATGGAAGCGAATGCAAAGTTCGGTAGTGTCCACTTTACCAGCAATGACTACAAGTTCAACACCAATGGTAACAAAACCAACAGTGACACCGGTGCTGTGTAGATACAGTTATGAACCGGCGGCGGAAAATTTGGTGAGCTTTATTTGCAAGCATCTCCGAGAATCAGAGTGGACTCGTCTTTTTTGTTACGTTGCCATCTTGCTCACAATCGTCTGCGGGATAATTTATACGCTGCGATCAATTTACACCTTGCGATTGGCGATCGCACAAAAGAAGACCAATGGACGGGGCACAAATCGAGCGGATCCTGCGGACATGCCGAGCGACGAAAAGGAACTTCAGAGGCTGTTTCCCCTTGGACCGGATCCCATCTCCCACGACGACCACGAATCCCCTTATAAGGCCACCGTTTTCCTTGGTGATCAATCTGGACGAAGCCAGAAAAGAGGGAAGTCATTGGGTGGCCATTTATTGCCCGACAAGTGAAAGAATTTGCTATTTTGACAGTTTAGCTCTCCCTCAACCCATTCAAATTGTAAATTTTTTGCAGCAATTTCCCCATGTTTTGTCCAATCGCTACCCCATTCAATCCCCTTTATCAAACTTTTGTGCACATTATTGCATAACATTCATTTATTTCTCTTCCATAGGGTACAATTTTGATCAATTTTTGAAATTGTTAAATAAATGTGACAATTGTGACATGTTTGTTAAAAAATTTATCGATAAATTGATTATTTAAAGTGCAGTTTGCAAAAGCAATCAATTATATGAAGGTGCCCATTTATGAATCTTAATCTATCCCTAGTTCTTTTTTTGTTTTCTTCGGCGCACAACTGACAATGACCCTCCGGGTGCGAAAACTTGCATGCCGTACATCGGTAGAGGGCATAAACTTTGGCCTCGCAGGGCACCTTTTGATCCTCAAGCACAATGCTCTCCCTCGGGGTTGTGGGGTACACTTGCTCGGGGAACTTTGGATCCGTGAAGATTTTAACGTCGAAGATCCGCTGCCCGAGCGAGTGCTGTATGTGGAAGAGGCTGCACTTTTTGCACAAAATTCGCGCCAGGTAGACGAATCGGCCCGATCGACCGTGAATTCGGCGTTTTGTGTTTAGGATGCGACAGTCACGACAGGTGTTCAAGCAGTCGCCCCCCTTGCGCTTACAATACAGACATTTGAAAATGTTGCTTTTGGGACAATGGGTCATCATTTTGCTAGAAAATCCCTTTTTGATGCGAAAATTGGTGAATTGTTTTGGTAAACAAATTCTTGGGACTGAAAGCAAAAGCTGTCAATCATCCTAAGAGGCTAATGTGCGAATTCGGAGGACAAAGGAGGATGCCGCTTTATGGCTGTAAATGGGAGGAACAAAGAGGGCGCCGCTTTTTCAAGGTGAGAACCGCTTCTCGAGGTCATGAGCCATCTGGCGCTCGTAAAATATGGGCGATCGAGGAGGAATGGCCGAGAGGACCCGCATTAGCATTCAAATTCGAAAATATCGCCAACAATTCAAGAAGAAAATTTGAAAATTCAAACGAAAGAAAGTGGGGTAGGCAGGTTTCAGCAGCCGATATAACCACCAAATTTTCTAGCAGAAAATCATTTTCTTATATCCAATTGCAAAAATGTCCAGCGAACCACCGAGCCCAAAACGATTCAGAAGAGATGTGAAGAAATACGCCAGAGTGTTGAGCAGTGGCACCGAGTTCAACAAAAAGTTCAATTTGACCACCGGCAAAACCAGTTTTTTGATCGAAGATCTGCCCGCCAACCCGGAATCGCTCCTCTATGCCCTGTTCGATTATTCCGTGGAAGAAGCGAAAAAGGCCGCAGTTGAGAATGGGATCAAACCGGATCGCTTTGGCCTGACAATCTCCTCCCGTCTCCTGAACCCGGACATTTGGATTCCAATCCGGGATTTTCACACAAACACAATCGACTCCGTCCTCAATCGATTCCTTTCCGTGGCTCAATCCAAGACCAACGAGGGCTCACTCTGGGGAGAGCCCTTTCAAGTGGACGTGACGGTTTTGGAGCATGCCGCACTACCCAGACAACAACAAATTCGAGGACGTGGGCATCGGACCCCAAAGGGAGCCATCCATCAAGTCAAACCTGCCCACCTGCTGCAAGTGCAAAACCGTGACAATTATTGCTTGTTCTATGCCCTCGAAATTAGCCGCATTTACCACTCCAAAGCACTGAGCAAATTCAGTTTTTTCCGGTACATTAGAAACCTCAATCGACAACGACAAGACGCGCTTCAACTGATGCGAGACGTGCAAATTCCTTTTGATGAATCGGACTATGATGCAAAAAAATGGGTCAAACCAGTGGTCGACTTTTGGAATACGCGCTATGCACCACACATCTTTAAAGTGTTTGTTTTCGGGGAGCTGGGCCACTACAAACCGGAGCACAGTCACGGCCCGGACAACTTTACGATCGCCATTCCCCTATTCCATCATCAGCACCACTTTGATGGTATTCGATTCGGCGTGGGAAGCAGCCTGTTTGGTCGTGATAACTATTGTTTTGCATGCGAGTGCCCCTTTGACAACAACGTAGACCACACCGCCACTTGTGCGGCTCATTGTTATCAGTGTGGAAGAATTGGAGTTGGACGACCCTGCAAACCGGAGGATGGATTCCGGCGAGATTGCACACAATGTGGAAAACGGTTCAAAAACGCCGACTGCTACCAACATCATCTCACAAGCAATTATTGCGCGCGGTCAAAGAGATGCGAGAAATGCGGCAAAACGTAATCGGTAAAGGTCAATACACGTGATGGACGCAAAGGGCATGTGTGTGAAGAACGTTTTTGCCGAACATGTCGGACATATCACGACCCGAAGCGCGGTTGCTTCATCCAGCCGTTGAAGCCACGCAGAGCCCAACCATATCGATTGGTCGCTTTTGATTGCGAAACTATCCAGAACAGAGAGGTGGAACCGGGGAAGCGCATCCATGAAGTGAACTTCATCTCCGCCGTGGTGGTGTGCACTGAATGCCTCAAAACTGATTGTTGGCGCCAATCTCTGGTCCAAAGAGGAGAGGAATGCAAAATCTGCGGCCCGCACCGTTCTGTTACGTTCTCCCATCGAAACTATCACGATACCCGAACCGATTCTGGAGTGCGCACCGATGATCCAATTACCGAATTTGTACACTGGCTGTTGCGCAAGTTTGACAACCGTTACCCCACTGTGGTCTTCTCCCATTATGGCGGACGTTTCGATAATGTGTTGGTCTACAAGGCCCTGGTCGATCTCAAGTTTGTGCCGCAAATGATTACCAAAGGGAACAAGTTGTATGAGATGCGAGTGCCGCGGACGAATATCCTGCAGGGAATCGGCAATCCGGAGATTATTTTTCGTGACAGCTGGAATCTGATGTCCGTTCCGTTGGGTGCATTGGTGGGCGCTTTTGGACTCCAGGTGCAGGACAAGGAATTTTTTCCACATTTGGCCAATGTGCGCGAAAATTATGATCGAGTGCTGGATGAGCTCCCGCCCAAAGAGGATTACATGTACGGTGGAATGAGCAAGGAGAAGCAGAAAAAGTTTGATGAATGGTACTCGGAGCATCGTCACGAGAGGTTCAACTTGAATGAGCAATTGGCCTCCTATTGCACCAACGACACCCAAATATTGATCGAGGCACTGGTGGCATTCCGGCAAGAATTTTTAAAAATATCCGCACCAAAGAGGGACGATATTGAGATGGAATTGGGATTGCATGGCGAAGAAGAGCACTTGGAGGGCGATGAAGATCTCAGTGAGGACAATGGACCCGGAAGCGGTGGAATCGATATCTGTTGGGAGCCCTTGACAATCGCCAGCGCATCAATGCGCCATTTCCGGCTCAATCACTTGCACCAAGAGCAATTGGCACTGGTTCCGGAGAAGGGGTACGACACGGCGGACAACCAGAGTGAAGGGGCCATGAAATTCTTCCAATGGTATGAGGAGCGCTATGGAGTTGATCTACAGACGGCCCATTCCCCCGGTGGTGAACACAAGATTGGACGATACACTGTGGACGCGTACAACCGCGAGGAGGACACCGTGATTGAGTACAATGGTTGTCACTGGCATTGCCACGAGAATTGTCCCAACAATCGATTCAATCCCGATCTGATGATGCCCTGCGGAAAAACTGTGCGAAAAATTCGAGAGAATGATGAAGTGCGGCTGGCCTTTTTGAAAACTCAAGTGGAGAGTGTGCAAGTTTACTGGGAATGTGAAGTCAAAAAGATGTTGAGACAGAGTCCGCAAATGCAGAAGGCCTACCAGCGTTACCATGACAGAGGACCTATTCAATTGCGCGATTGCTACTTTGGTGGGCGCACCGGTCCCCTTCGACTCCATTTTGAAGTGCCAGAGGGATGGAAAATGAAGCTATTTGATGTCCGATCACTCTACCCCAACATCAACTCCGTGACGCAATATCCGCAGGGGCATCCAACCAGGATCAATGTCATGCAGGGAGATCAGATTTTGGTGGATTGGCAACGCGCAGAAGACATTCCAGTTCGAGGCATCCTCAAAGTTTTTGTGGTGCCCCCGCCGCGCGTCGATGTCCCAGTATTACCTGTTAAATTTGATGACCGCCTCCTGTTTCCGCTTTGTCGCGCGTGTTCTCTCCAGTACAAAAGGGGCGCCGTGAAACTCAACTATCGATGTGGACACTCTGAGGAGGAGCGTGGTTGGGTGAGCACCGTAACATCGATTGAACTGGAAGAGGCCCTCCGCAACGGGTACCGGGTCACGCGATACTATCGATCAATCGAATGGGATGATGAACATTGGTCGGACGAAACATTCAAGGGGTACATTGCCGAGTTCCAGAAACTCAAAACTGAGGCGTCCGGGTTCCCCGAAGAGCTGAGCACCAGGGAGGAGCAGGATCAATACATTAAGGAGTGCGAGCAAATGTTTGGAATTCAAATTGATCGGGAAAACATGGCGCACAACAAGGCCAAGCGGACAATCGCCAAGTTCTGCAACAACTCACTGTGGGGGCGCTTTTCGTTGCGCAATGGGCTCTCAAAGACGGAGGTGACCGATTCCCCGGCCAGATTGCGACAAATGTTGGATGATCCGAAAATCGAAGTGGATGCAATCGATCAATTGAACGAGGAAATGGTGCTGGTCAGATATACGCCGGTGAAGGATTGGGTCGAGGAGCACAATTGTTCCAATGTCATCATGTCGCTCTGGACCACCTCAGCAGCCCGAATTCATCTCCTCAAGCTTATGCAGCAGGTCGTCCGTGCCCCCAACGCCGTGCTACTCTACACGGACACGGACAGTTTGTGTTTTGCCTATAAAGAAGCCGATGGCTGCCCTCTGGAGATTGGACCCCACCTCGGCCAACTTTCTGATGAGTACCCCCAATTCGAGTTGAAGGAATTTGTATCAGGGGGATGTAAACAATACGCCCTGCGTATGACCAAGAATGGGGAGGAGAAACACATACTCAAAGTTCGGGGGATCACTTTGAGCGCCGACGCGTGCAAGAAGTTACATTTTGCCACATTCAAGGAGAGTGTCTTGAACTATGGGAACCGGGAAAGAGCGGAGGATGAAGAAGAGAAAGATGATGATCAAGAAGAAATTGTTCTGGAATATCCCTATTTTATCAGACCCAGTTTGCGGGATGGGAGGGTACTCTCTGTGTCTCTATCCAAACGTTACAGCCCCATTGTTTCCAAAGCTATTGTCGGACCTGATCTCAAACTCATTGATTTTGGAACCAAATGATTTATCATTTCATTTTTTATTTATTTTTTGTATGTAACATTTTATTTTATCATTTTGTCCATTTTTTCTATTTATTGCATATAAACATTGTAAATTATGTGTGCATAGATTGGAAGATGCCAGTTTTAGGTAGAAAAAGTGCATAATTAAGCAATAGAAGATGAAATTTCAAAATTAATGGGTCAAAGAGTACGATTTTGGCTTGAAAAATGCACAATTAGCAAATGGAAGATGAAATTGCAAAATCAAAGGATACAAGTGCATGATTTTGGGTGGAAAAATGCAAAATTAGGCGAACAAACATGATAAAACATCAAATATCGAGTTTATAGGGGATGTATGCAGAGTATGTGTGTGTGTGTTCAAGGTGTGCGTGTGTTCATGGGGCGCGTGTGTTACACAGTTTGACAATGTCTGATTTTTCCATTCGTACGCTCTCCTTGATCCACTCTCCGCCAGCTCCCTCCAACCAAATTGAAAATCCAATTGCATCCTCGCTTGGTCCATCCAAATTCACCTGGCTTTCCTCTTGGGATGTCGCCCGATTACGACGTTGATACGTGAAGGAAATTGGTGAGGAACAGAGGCTCAAAGGTTCAGGTGATGACAAGGGAGGAAGCCAAAAATGTGGAATCGGGGTGTCGGCTCTCGGTTCTTCTTCGAATCTGGTCACCAATTCAAGTGGATAAAACCGGTTTCCGGCCGTCGAATGTTTCTCAATCACACATGGAAGCTGGGGAAACCGCAGCATTATACGATGCCGGGCATAAAAATGCGCTGCAACACTCACATTAAACGGTCGACGTAATCGACCGTATGCGGAAATTGAATCGGCGCCATCTCTGGTCAATCCCTCAAAAAAGAACGTGTGGCGCATTCCATTTCGATCGTCATATGTTGTTCTCAATTTGCTGAAGCGAAATTCCCGGTTCACTTTGGCTCTCTGCTCGGCATCATGGAGCTCGTATTGGACGAGTGCTGGTGAACAACAAAGCAGCTGGGCAACTTGGTCGAGCAGAGAACTCATTGGTGGACCGAAGAAACTGACGGAAGGGATGAATGAATTGGAGAATCAACTAGGAATCGAAATGTGGAGAGGGTTCATTTTGATTTTATCGCGAAAGTTTTGCGCGAAAATTTAAAAATTGATGCTCAGATTCGAAAAGGAGAAGATGGGTATAAAATCCTCCAATTCTGCATTTTCAATATCATTTAAATGATATTTCCGAAACTGCAGGATTGGAAAATGGAACACCAATTCCTTGCACAGCAAAAGCCTATCAATCCTAATCTTTTATGGAAACTTGCTCGACAAAAACATATGATCACGTTCTCGTTGTGTCGAGGTTGTTCCGAAGCCGTATTTCGCAACAAAAATTCCAACTTCATTTTGGAATCGGATGGACAAGTTCGCACAAACTTTAAGATGTGCCGAGAATGTGCTGTGACCAACATGAGCTTATCGGACACACACGCATTCAAGAAGAACCAATTTGGCGGACAAAAGCGCTACAATGATCATGAAGATGTTGATCAAGAAGAATACAAGTGAAAAATCCGATATATATCATTTATTTCACCAATTTTTGCATTATTTCCATTTATTATATCCAAAATAAATATTTTTGTAACTTTTCGGCATTTCTCTTTGATGGGAACATATGGCTTATTCGGGAGGAAATTTTTTGGTTGTCGTAAAATATGCAAATCATAATCTGAGGTCGGTCCGAAACAAAGGCGCCGCAATTAATCCATCATCGCCTTATGGCCGATCAGCGGAGCTGTGCCGTGGCTGCATGCAAAATTTTACGATCGAACGAAGGAGTATTTAAGCCGCACCGCCAATCTGCGCGAAAACAGTGAGCCGATCTTTTGCTTTGTTTTGCCTTGGGCTTTGCCCCAATTTTCCTTGTTTTGCTCCGTTTTCCCCGATCCCCTTGCTAATTTTCCATGGTTTCAGATCAATTTTCCAATCGATCCCGTGCCAAAATGCGTCCAGTTTCGCGCGAGGAACAGGTGCGCTACATGGAACTCCAACGCATGCAGAGAGCATTGATAACCATTGATGAGGTGGAACAGAGAGAGAATATGCCGGTAATTAATTTGGATCAAGTTGAAAATAGTGATTTTGCTCCTTTTCAGCCTAGACCCAGTGGTCTGGCATCGGCCGTGGATCCCCCGCTGTATGCGGGTGGATTCAGCACACCATCCACAAGTCAGATCGGAGGTCAGTTTCTTTTTTTAATTTCAGGTTCGAAAAATATTTAGCGCACCCGTCCTCACCGCAGCACTGGTTCCCGGTACCATGGGCGGATCCGCGCGCCCATTCTCCTGTTGATGGGCAATCCATGGACGCCTACATGCATGAGCAAATTCTGGATGAAATGGAGGCCATGATGGCGGGTGGAGGTGCGATGCATCCGCAATACCATCGACATGGTGAGCGACTAATAAACTTTTGGGTTCAAACAAATTTCAGTTGGTCCGCTGGCTTCGGATGATGAGGAGGAGGATGCCGGAGAGGTGCCAAATTTGGCGGAACTGCCAATTTCAGGTGGATAAAATATTCAACTTGGTTCTAATTGTCCCATTTTATTTTTACAGTGAATCGGTACTACAATTTTGCCGATGTTTGCTGTATTTGCCAAGAAGGCGAGGTAGTGTGTCATGGCACTGGATGCGTGTGCGTGAACATGTGCGCCCACTGCTCAACCCGGGGATGGCCGAATTTGGTCCGGATGGGAATTCAAATGGCGGAGCAGAGAGGAGTGAATCAGGTAAAAAACTTTTAGATGCTCAATTTTTTGATAATTGATTCACTTAGGATACTCGTCCGGAATGCCCGACATGTCGGGCTCGCATAGATTTCATGGTGCGCGCTCCACGCCGCTCGAAACGTGTGCACAAACCAAAGGAATGTAAGTTTTGCTGATTGGAAATGATCAGTGATTGGAAACACACACACACACACACACACACTTCTTTGTAATGATTTTTTTTACAATTTTACATTTTTTATTTTATCAATTTTGAATTTTTGCATATTTGTAATTTTGTTTATTTTCCCATCATCATTTACCCTCATTCCATTTGATTCTTTTGCTGAAATGTGCATTTATTAATTTTATCAATTTTACATTTGAATTTTTGTCATTTTTGAATTTTGCAATTTTGAATTTTTAATTGAATTTTCATGATCCCCTCATACCATTTGGCTCTTTGGTCATTTTCCCCTTTCTTCATGCAAATGAGTTAAATGTTCGGTATCGGCATAATACAAAGGGCACAGATGGAATGCTAATGCGGGAACGGGGGGGGGGGTACAATAAAAACAAAGGGATCGTCGGGAGCAGATGGGGGTCAATGGCGAGGAAAAGGGGCGGGACGGCAAAATAAAAGGAAGGGTGGGCGATTTTGTGCCATTCTCGGGCGGAATGGGTCGATTCATCCCTCTCCGATTCTCGGATCCTTCATTCCCCATGAATTCCCACCTCTTCTCTTTTATCGGTCGAAATGTCAATTGTCGAATTGTCGATTATCTTTGGGATTTTCATCCATTCCCTAAAACATTTCCTGTTTAACTCTCTCTTCAAAGTGCTTTAATTCGCTTGAGAGTTGTTTTATTATTTTTCAGATTTCAAAAACTAATGAATTTTTTCTGTGCGCCACGCTCTCCGACCCCTCCGCTCCGGTCAATACTACGCGTTGGAGGTACACGCAGAGTTCGATGGGCGGATCCATTGGAGGAGGTCCGCGTATTTGTGAAGGGTGAAATGATAAAGATGGAAGTGGATGAGGAGGAGGATATGGAGGAGCCGGTGGGGCAGGATGAAGTTGAGTCGGAAGAGGAAGAAGCGGAAGAGGAGAAAATGGAGGAGCAGGAGGATGAGGAGGGGGAAATGGAGGAGCAGGAGGATGAGGAGGAAGTGGAAGAGAAAATGGAGGAGCAGGAGGATGAGGAGGGGGAAATGGAGGAGCAGGAGGATGGGGAGGAAGTGGAAGAGAAAATGGAGGAGCAGGAGGAGGAAGTGGAAGAGAAGGAAATGGAGGAGCAGGAAATGATTGAGATGCGGGAGGAGGAAGCTGTAGAAGAGATGGAGGAGCAAATGGAGGAAGGGATGGAACGAGAAGATATGCTATTTATTTTTTTGTTTTTAGGTTGAGGGTTAAAATTTTAGCACCGCTGTGCGGGAGGAATGAGTGTTGCGACTCGTGGTCACGTAGAGAAGTCTACGTGGCCCAGCGAAGTGTTGATGAGTTTATGGAAGATGGAAAGGAGGAGAAGGAAATGGGCGAGGAGGAAGAAATGGAGGTTGAGGAGGAAGAGGATGGGGAGGAACATGATGATAGTTCCGCTGGCGAGGAGGATTTCCTCTACAATGACGAATTTTTGCGGGTTGCGCGTATTGCGCGAAGGAAGGCTCGCCGCCTTGCGCAGGCGAAAGTGGAGGAGGAGAAGGAAGAGAAAGTGAAGGCTGAAGTGCTGGTGGTGGAAGGGATGGAAGAAATTGAAGAGGAGCAGGAAGATGAGGAAGGGGAAATGGAAGAGGAGAAAGATGATGAGATGATGAAGGAGGAGGAATGTGCTCCGGTTTGGATGCCGGAGCGTCTGGCGGCCCGGGCTGCGATGGAGAAGGTAACAGAAAAACCATAATATCAGATAATCAGATCATTTATCTTAAGATTCGCTTAATCGCCATGGAGGAATGAATGGGGGTGGAAAAAATGCGGAGCGGAGCGCCGATCTCGTAATTTTTTGATCTATGAACCGATCGCTTAATTTTTCGATCTAATTATCGCTAATTTTTTTAAATTGGATCTCTCTACCATTTTTTAAATCAAGAATTAAAATTTTCAATTTGTCCCAGTTTCTCCTAAATTTTCCTAATCCCGATCATCCCTTTTCCCTTTCCCATTCCCGATAAGTTTCCATTCCTTTTCCCTTGAAACCAAACATCCGGTGCACTCCGTTTAACAATCATAGGAATTTGGATGGGCAATAATTGCTGTAGAACAGTTTAGCTGCAGGTATGATTCCGAATGCAATTGCCCCCAATGTTGTCAAAACGGCACACGATTGGGGGCTGGGGAGGTGTCAAAACGGCACCCTCACCCTTGCACTCAGAATCATACCTTTAGCTAAACTTTTGTACGCCAATTATTGCCCATCCACATTCCTATGATTGTTGAACACACTCACTTTAAGATGTGGGGTGGGGGAGATTAACGATCCGAAGGATCGAATCCTCAGGCAATTGTCCCCAATGTTGTCAAAACGGCACACGATTGGGGGCCGGGGAGGTGTCAAAACGGCACCCTCACCCATGCCCTCGGATTCGATCCTTCGGATCATTAGTGTTCCCCCTCCCCACATCTTAAAGTGAGCGTTCATGGCACCAATGCATGCGCGCTTTCCATTAATCGCCCATTTCCTCCTTTCCATCCCTTTTATCCTTTGCTCTCCCCTTTTCTACTCCCTTTACTTCCCATTTTCTGCTGCCTTTGCTTCCCCTTTACACCTCTTTCTACACCCTTTACTTGCTCTCTACCGAAACTTTCTACTCACTTCAATTCTCCTATAAGCCAGACCTGTATTTTGCCGAATCTCTTCACCCGCTTTTTCTCCTCCGCGGTGAGCCATCTCTCCACCTTCTGGGGTGCTCTTGGTTGTGCTCCACCTCTTGGCTCCTTTCTCACTGCCACTTTGCCGCCTTTGCCGCGTGAAGAAGTCGAAGCCATTCTGCCCCTTGGCTCCTTTCTCGCCACCCCTTTGCCGCGTGATGAAGTTGCCTTGCCGCCCCCGCGGAGAGTCAAGAGGAGTTGGAGTGTGGACTCGGAATGAATGTTGTAGTCAGTCAACGAGCACGTGTCGCGCAGATGTTGGCCAGCGTAGAGCTGGAAAATGTAGAAAAAATCTGTCACATGTTTCTACTTTAATTCGGGATCCTGGAATTTTTTTCAAAAAATTTTCAATAATATTGAAAATTTGGTTCCCCTCCCCATGAAACAGCAAATACCAAACGCTGCTGATCCGATGGGATCCCCTCCTTGTCCTGGATCTCGCCCTTGATATACTGGATTGATGCGTTTGTGGGCAATTTGAGTGTGTGATATGTGCCGTTGGTCATCCGCATAAATATTTGGATGCTCTAAATTCATTTACCAAAATTAAATCCTTATATGATCTATGTTTTTTTAAATTAAATCGAAATACATATGGAAACATGTGTTAGCACGTAGTTAAAATACCGGTAATAGATAGTTTATAAAGTTCATGCACGTATTACGGGCTTAAAAATTTATGGTGTCCCAATTATTCGCATTAAAAATTGTATTTCAAGTTTGGGTTTTTGTCATTACCGATTTTTTTCCTGTCGCTGTGCTGTTGGCGCGGTCGTTGTCCATCCCGAATTTCGGCAGTGGATCAGCTGGGTCCAATTTCTTCATTGTCAGTTCGGCAAACCATGGTACAATTCGCTCATTGATCGCGATGGTCCGCTAAAAAGAGAATAATGATAGTATTTTATGAATTATTAGTCTAAGATTGCTAAAATTTAAGATTTCTCTAAATTAAGCTATGAAATCCTATGATCTGTTCGCTAGATTTTTATTTAAGGTTCAATGATTAAGATAAAAATAAAACGCAAACCCGTATTACCTTTGCAAAAACGGCCAAAGCCAGGGAAAAGCCGATGCGCAATGCCAGACAAATCCGGAAGGCCTGCTGCAATCGATTAAGAGTTTCCTGAACAATGCCCGGCGCCTGATAGTAATGCTGAACCATGTAGTTGAGCGCATCCGATAACTCCAAGTCTATCTAAATTTAAAAAATTTTGATAACGTTATGAGGATTGTGAATAAAATTAACGTTTAAATGCATTAGTAGAATTAAAATAATCTCTCGATGGAAATGGATTTTTCTATGATCTTTTGAAGCGAATCCCTGTCTATTAAATGAAAAAGAAACAATCATCAATCATTTAACATGAAATGCTTAAGCGTCCTAAAATCATAAAGGCGGAAAAATTTCATTTCTATGGATTTTTTACGCTGATTTTAATTTAATGTGGGTAGAAAATTCATAAAATTGTGTTTTTTTGTTGTAAATCACCCCGTCCATGGCATAAAAAATTCCGATTGTGAACATCAGCAACAGGTAGGTGCCCAGCGCGTACAAACACAACAGCGGCTTGGTATCCTGGTTGGTGCCGCAATAGAGGAAGATGGCTGCCACCAGCAGTGAGGGGCCGAGCAGTATCAGCACGTAGGAGAAGGCGTACAGGGTCGGGGCCTCACCAATGGCCATGCGGTAGCGCTCGCTGAGAAAGTCGCGGAAGCGGTCGTCCGTGCGCAGCCAAACGCCCATCGTCAACAGGAGAAGGCCGGAGAACTGAATATAAACATTTATTAAAAGTGAAATTAATTGGAAAAAAAGGTTGAAAAGTATAACAATTTTATTATAATTTTTAAAACATATAATCGGTGCAAAATTCGATTGAATTGCAAATTTTTGGCTCTAATTTTTATGGGGAGTAAGTTTTGCTTTAAGAATTTTCTCTCGGCATCTATTCTTATGTACTCTTTTGCCGTTATATTTGCCTGTCACTTTAGTGAAAGAATCGCTTCATTCATAAAATTCTAGGTTCAAAGCAATTCAATCGGTAGCCCAATTTTAATTTATTAGTTGAGTACAAACCTTTAAAAGGATGTCGATCACGCTGGATGCATGCTTGGGCCAAGTAGAAACACTAAAAAGTAGGAAAATTTAAGAAATAAGCAAATTTTAATTAACTTACTTTTTAATTGCGCCTTTAGCCGAGGTCAGCGACATTAAGAAATGGGGGAAGGGGGAGGGTAAATTGCTAAAAAGAAAAATTTTAATTCATTGCAAATAATGTGCAAAAAATGTAGGGAGGGGGGGGGGTGAATGCCAATGGGTCGAGATTCGGGATTTTCCTTCCCAATCCTTCCGGTTGCTCTTCTCACCCCCCTAGGAAACGGAATGGCGTCCGTTGGCAATCGATGGTTGCGCGGCATTAAGCGAAAATAATGGCCGCTGTCCCCCTCCCCTTTGCATCCCCTCCCCTCCTCCACCGTCGCTTGGATGTTCCTGTCCCTCTGCTTCCCTCTATCCTCCGCTTTCCTCTCCTCATTTCCGTGTGCCAAAAACATTCGTGTCAAAAAATAATATGTTTTTCATACTGTAGCACGTATGTGCAACAAAAAATGGTCAAAATTTTTGGAGGATTGAAAATAAAAAATTATTTTTGATGTGAAAAAATGGTGGATTTTTTTTGTAATTTTTGTTTTTTTTAGCTAAAACTTTTTATTCGTTATCCTGTGTTCGCCAGAGCAAGATCAATTTAAATCCAGTTTTTTTTTCAAAAATGGGAAATATTTTTTACGGTAAAAGAATTTTTTGGAAAAGTTTTACAATGCACAAAATTTCTAGGAGAAGCGGAACATCCGGAGGAGGGGGAGGAGCAGGGTCATGCGGAGGCGGGGGAGGAGGGAGATGAACAGCATGGGGAGGGCAGGTGGCAGCACGCGTGGCGCAGAGTCAGCGTAAAGGGGCTGCTTGCAGGAGTTGTGGGGCTGTTGCTGTTGGTGGTGGTCATCCTCACCACTCAATTGCTCTATTGGTTCGCGATTTGATTTTTTATGATTTTTTTGTAACACATTTTCTTATTTTTGTTTTCCTATGGAAATTGTATAAAATTTATACTTGAATAACTTTTTTCATTTTCAATGATTTCTTTATTCATATATATTTTTAAAGTTGAATTTTATTTTTAAATTGAATTTCAGCGGGGCGGGTGGGACGTAAAGTCCGGCTTCTCCCCCTTCCCCTCTGCTTTTCCTCCCCTCCCCATTGCCAGATGGCCAACTCCCCCCCCCCTAATCCTTTAGGAGGGGCCAAAAGGCTGGGGGTGGCCAAAGGGTGTGCAACCCCGCTACAGTCCCCCAGGACGAACTACTCTCGCGGGCAGTGTCCCCTTCAATTCCTCCCCCCCCCCNGGGGGGGGGGGGAGGGTGCGCAAATTGCCAGGTGGTAACACCCCCTTGCCGACGTATGCCGGAGGTCCATACTTTAAATATACTGGGACCAAAAACCGTTGTTTTTGTGTTAGCATTAGAACCAGCACCAACCAAAGTTGACTTGTAGTGTAGAGTACGGTATACTGGTTCAAGAAGTATTAGGAGATTTCGTAAAATCTAAAATCGCTAGCGACCATTAATGAGTATCCTGTGATGCCAAAATTTTATTTTTTTTTTGGTTGATGGTATCGAATCTTGGTACAGTATCTTACAAAAGAATCTTACATTTTTTCTGGTTTCAATTTAATATCGGTTAAGTGTAGGTAAAAGTATATCATCATCCTAATTTAAATTTTTAACATTTAAATTCTTTTAATTTTATTTGTATTTTTTATAGCGCAAGTTGTGGCCGAGCTGACCCAGCTCTTCCAGCGGGTGTTCGCGGAGATGGCCATTTGCCGGATGGATGAGATCCAGACCGCGCGCAACGTGGTCCTGCACCTTGCGGTGATGCGCGAGTTGCGCGCGCGACTCGCCCACCCAAATTTTGCATCGGTTGCGGCACCGCGGATGCGCGCGGAATTGGCCAATGCCAGGGATTATCTGGACAAATCGGTGGAATTGCTGGACTCAGCCTTTGATAATTTCATCAAAGAGCTGACCGAAACTGTGTTTAAGATGAATTTGATCAGAAAACGAGAGTGCGAACACCTGATCGGTGCCCGAGGCGAATGAATTCACTTCCACTTAGGATAAATCCTATTTTTTCTTTGTATTTTTATCTAAATTTTTGGCAGTCTCATCGCATAAATTAAGATGTTCAAAAATCCCTGAATTTGTCTAGCCAAAAAACACTTCATTCTAGATTATTAAAAATTTAACTCATATATGCACCATTGGGTCAAAGGCAAGCTTCATAATTTATAAAAGCATAATTTTGTGTTTGATTTCTGAAAAATCATATATCTATAGTATTTCTAATTTAAGAAATAAATTCAGTCATATAAATAAAATTTAATTTTTCAAGAGCATTTCTTTTTTTTGGAGTAATAATAGGAAAAAATGTAACAATCAACAATTGCGACCATTGAGTAATGTTCAATAAAAAGATTGTGGACTATTTCACAAATTCCAACAATAAAGATGAAGATTCATTATATATTCTTGCCGGCGTCCTCGCGCAATGAAAGAATGCGATTGAAGACAAGCTGAAAAATAAAAAATATTTCCGAAAATTTCCATTTGGAATAGATATAATAATTAACAACTATTTCTATATTATTTTGGTTTTTGGGTTATTCGATTTCGAAAAACTATGATTTATTAAATTAAAATCGAACAGTTTACAGCTCAACAATTCCAATAAATCCCTCTCTCCTCACCTTTTGCTTGTCCAATTGTGAATCTTTCGGGTCAATACAAAAGAATCCATTGCGTTCAAATTGGTAGCGCTGCAGAGGAATTGCGGCGCGCGCAACGCTTGCATCGACGCGAGCATCATTGATGACTTGCAGCGAAGCGGGGTTCAGGTCAGTAAGAAAACCGCCTGGTACTTGTACAGGATCCTCCGGGTTTTTGTGCAAAAATCTGGAAAAAAAAATTATTAATCGAACTCTCCCCGACCCT
>LDKF01001785.1:0-26977 GCA_001026735.1 Rotylenchulus reniformis
GACCAACATGGGCGCGACAGAATATCCTAATTGAATTACGAAATGTCCAAAACGAAAAATCGCCATTTTCAATAAATCCCTATTTTTTCACTGTTATTTCCCCAACCATGAGCAAATGCTTGTTTTTAATATATACAAAAATATTATACACATTTATATTAATATATTACAAAAATTAATTAATCCGATTCCAAATGATTTTTTCGAGTTTATGAGTCGTTCATCTTATTCACGTTTTTTATGCTCTCATAGTAATCGGCAAAATTTCTGATGCGTTCCCACATACTTTTCTAGGTTTTTCTACAAAAACTGGTAGAAAAATATTTAATTTATAATGTGAAATAGTACTTTGATCCTAATTTGTAAATTTTTATTAAAAGTATGTAGGAAAACTTTAAAGCTTTAAATTTTAATTCGATTTTCGGTCTAAAATTGTCCGAAATTCGAAAAACTGAGTCTGCCATCGTGTTAAGCACCTCCGAAAACCCCCGAGTGAAACGCGGAATCTAAAAAGTGAAGAATTTAATGGAAAATTTTTCGTGACTAGAACACTCCAAAATTCATTCAATAATAATTCAAAAATTATTCGACGCGTAGCGGATTCGAACCCTGGCTCTTCACCATTGTAAATTTATCATACTACCAATTGAGCCAAAATGACAGAGAGACAATAGAATGACCATCGTTTGCTGGGATTGGTCTGCCGTGCCTGTTCTGGTAGAAAGTTAAAATTTTCATAAGGGTCCCCCGTTGATTTCGACCAAATTTTCAAAATTTTCTTTCCTTAAGAAATTGACCCAATTTTTCCAAAATTTTGTGGCTCTATTCGTTAAAAAATTTAGCCCGGTTCGGCCCATCTTGCAACGTAAATATTGATCGAAATTTTTCTCTTAAATATATTTTTTAAATTTTTCACCCACCTTCCTCTTGAGTGGAATCTCCAAAAATGAACAGGTGGAATGGAAGCATTCGTCACTGTCGTTGCACGTTAAACTGATTCTTGCAATAGCAACGGTGTCCTCCCCAAATTACCACTTGGGTTGGGTGAAGTTGACGGAGTTGATGAATAAGAGCAAAAAAACAATTTTGTTTTCTTTAATTTTTGGTCTAACTGGTATGATGGTATAAAAAAAAGTTTTGGGCATGTTAGGGGTACTTATTTGGTTTAAGTGCCAAATTTTTTCAAATTTTTTTTAAATATTAAATTTTTATTAAATTCATCTAAAAATGACTTTCCCGTGGTAATTTTTGATGCAGAATCCGATTCTGATACTTATTTAGACGTAATGCGTCACCTGACGTCACTTTTTGACGCTGACGTCAAAAATTGTGTTTTCGTGAAATCATCTAAAAATGACTCTCCCGTGATAATTTTTGATGCAGAATCCGATTCTGATACTTATTTTGACGTAATGCGTCATCTGACGTCAGACGTCACTTTTTGACGCTGACGTCAAAAATTGAAATTGTTTTTTTTCGTGAAATCGTCTAAAACGACGCATACAAAATGCAAAATGGACCTTGAATCGGATCCGGCGTCAAAAGTTACCCTAGGGAAATCAATTTTTGATAAAAAAAATGGAAAAAAATTTTTGACGTCAGCGCCAAAAAGTGACGTCAGATGACGCATTATGTCAAAATGGACGTCAGAATCGGATTCCATGTCAAAAGTTACCCTAGGGAAAGATGGTTTGATAAAAAAAAATTCCAAAAAAAAATTTGAAAAAATTTGGCACTTAAACCAAATAAGTACCATGTTAGGCATGTTAGTTTAGGGATGATTTGCGTTGATCACCAGAATAAGAATTATTTTTTAAGAAATTACCAGAATAAGAATTATTTTTTAAGAATTTTTTAAGAAATTAAAAAATAAAAACAAAAGGAAAAGATAAAATGTCCAATTTCTCTATGTAAGTTTGGCGTTATGCATCTGCGCCCATTCCGCTATGGTATATTTAAATTAGACTTGTGTTTATTGTGTTTTTAGTGCTCGCTGTGTGGGCTGTGTCTCACACAAATTTTCTGTGTTCTCTTTCTCTGAACTCACGCCACACAAATAAACACAACATTTGTGCTTTTGCTCACCCCTGGGCGGTGGTGGTATTTTTTACTTGGTGGTATTTGGAATGGTAGTCAAAAAGGGCTTTGAGCGGCAAAAAAGACAATTGATCCTACAGAACGCCAATGTGTGCCATTATTTAAAATTGATGCATTAACGACCAATCCCATTGAAAAAACAGTTCGAAAGTTTGGCAGGCCTATTTATTTCATATACAAAAAATTTCATTTTTGCACAAAAAATCATTTATTTATACCCTGAAATTTATTGCTTATTAGCAAACAAAATGTCGATACTCACATTTTTAGTGAACTTACCGCATTTACAAAATTTCAGCTTTTGAAAATTTCAGTCCTTTCCGCAAAACCGTTTGGCTTCGCTATTTTTTGCCTTTAAAATCAACAAGATAATAGAAATTGCCATTCTCTCCCCTTTTCTGAGGTCCAAATGTCCCCAATCCCGGCCGATGGAGATGGACTTTTCAAAGTACTTCCTCTTCCTCCTCCTGCTGTTGTATGTCCCCTTCGCCCAATGAAATCTTCCGAAATCTTTGTTTTTTTTTCAAAATTTTGCTAATTTTTTCAGATATTGTGAGATTTTCTAAACGCATCAAGTTCAGGATTTTTTGTTTATAAAAAAAATTATTTTTTATTTTGCTTTTTTGAGGGTAAAAAGGCCAAAAATTTGTTGTTATTATTATTAGATCATTTTCGGAGGTGGGGATTTGAACCTGCTTTCCCCCCTCGAAATCGGTAACAATTTACCTTTCAAATCGTTTTTTGGACTCATTTTAAGTTCAAAATCAGTCAAAAATTGCATTACCATGGGTGGGATCCGAACCGGCCACTCGTCGGGTGGAGCACAATTTGGCTATTNTTAGAGAATGACAAATGTACACCAGTACATCACAGAATAGAAAGAAGTTAAAGAAAAATACTGTTATAGAATAGAAACTGACTAACTACAAAACAACAGAATTACAAAACAACGAACATGCAAAATACGACAAAATACCGGAAAGTACCAGTAAATCGACAGTGATTGAAAAATCTAAAATTTTGGAATATCTGAGATAACTGACAGAGAGACATTAAAAAATTTAAGGTGAAATATATTTATTGGATCTTTTCAATTTACTGATCCATTAATTCTTTAACCCAAAAGTTGGAAATGGATTTTTTATTCGAAACGAAAAAAAGTGTTCGTTAAAACGAGAGAATGCTCATGAAAAAGAAAATGCGTGCTCATTGGTACTGTAACACTTCCGCTAATTTTTGGGTCAAAAAAACTTTCGCACAGTATATAAAAAATTATGTTCATTGTTTAAATAAAAAAAGAAACAGAACACTGAATGAAAAACAATTTTGAAAAAAAGAAACCATGAAAATTATTAGATTGAGGAATGATTAAAGGGGAAATTTTTCGTTTTTAGCATTAGAGCTTTCTTTCTTGATATCGAAACGAGATGACTCAAAAATGATGTACAAAAAGAGTTGAACGAGAGAAAGAGAACAGGAAAAGACAGTAGAAAAATTCAATGCTTTTTTAGCATATCTCTATGTTTTCATGTGAGCAGAGAAAGCAAATAAAACTAAATATCACTCAAAATTGCGTTTAAAAACAATCGCTTCGATAATCGGAATGAAAAGTTTCATGCTAAATACCAAAAACCGGCCCTTTAGATTGAGGAATGATTTAAGGAGAAAAAGAAGCACGTGGTTCATTTTTTAAATTCGAATAGACCAGGGGCGTTAAAAAATTATTAAAAAGGGAGAAGGAACAAAAAGGGAATTCAGCCCGAGCGTTGGGGCGGAGCGAAGCGACGCCCCAACGCTCGGGAGTTGAATGAAGAGAAAAGATGAGAGGAGAAAAGACGAAGGGGGATGGGAAGGATAAAATCAGCGCAAAAATCCTGTAGAAAATCATATTTTTGGCGCTGTGTTTTTTTAGCACAAATTATTGCTTACACTTAATTAATGGATGTGAATTATCGATGATGGCGACTTGATAAATTGGCATTTTCAATTTTTCTCATTCAGTCTGTCACATACTATTTTCTTACCGTTATAGAAAACTAGAGCCCGGACAGCGTTCTCCCTGGATCCAGACTTCTGGACTGAAAATAGGAAGTGCCTGGATTCTGGATCCCGGATAAAACCCAGAAAATGCTGTTTTCCAAAAATACCTGGATTCTGTACTACTGGAACCAAAAAATCCAGGTATGGGTCCAGTCCAGGTCCGTGCTCTATAGAAAACAGACAATTCATTACAAAAGCTCATTAAAATTGTTGAGGGTAAATAAAGGTCGAGAGGAAGGGAAACGGAGGAAAGAGCGTTAGGAGGTCGCGAAGCGGCCGACTAACGCTCGTTACTACTACTAAATCGGTCTGTCGCATGTATGTATGTATGTCACAAAAAAATTTAAATTTTGATGAATTTTTTTTGCCACGAAATCCATGATATTGGATAAAATGTCCAATAAAAAAAGTTAGAGAATGACCAATGGGAAATGTTCATAAGAAGGTAGAGAAAAATACTGTTATAGAATAGAACGTAACTACTAACTAACTACAAAACAACAGAGTTACAAAACAACGAACGTGCAAAATGCGACAAAACATCGTAAAGTATCAGTAAATCGGCAGTGGCTGATAAGTTGAAAAACCTTAGAATATCTGACAATGAGATATCTGAAATATATAAAAATTTAAGGTGACAATATGTTTTTCGGATCTTTTATATTTATATAAATAAATTCCGTTCATTATTTAAATAAAAAATAAAACAAAAACTCATGTATATTTAAAAACAATGAAAAATAATTTTGGAAAAAGAAACCATGAAAATTATTAGAATAGGGAATGACAATCGATTAGTTCATTTTTTGATTCGAACAGGCCTGGGGTGTACACTATTATTAAAAAAGAGAAGGAACAAAAAAGGGAATTCATCCCGAACGTCGGGGCGGAGCGAAGCGACGCCCCGACGCTCGGGACTTAATGAAGAGTAAAGGTGAGAGAAGTGAAAAAAGAAGGTACGATAGCAATAATAACCGCTTAAGTTTGCTTATACTTAATTAATGAATGTGATTATCGATGATGGCGACTTAATTGATAAATGTCATTTTCAATTTTTCTTTTTCATTCTGTCACATATTATTTTCTAACGGATTACCTCGGACTCGGTCGTTTCATCCCTGCCGTTTCATCCCCCACGATTCATTGCCGGCACTATTCATCCCGTTGTTCTAGGGTCGTTTCATCGCCTATTTGCAATAATTTTTTGAAGGCCACAGATTTCAAAAATTTTCGCAGACCTCGGGTTTTCAAAAATTTTCAGAGCCCTCGAATCTTCAAAAAAATTTTAGAGGCCTCGAATCTTCAAAAAAATTTCAGAGGCCTAAGTTTTCTAAAAATTTTCAGAGGCCCGGGATTTTGAAAAAAATTCAGAGGCCTAAGTATTCTAAAAAATTTGAGGCCTAGAATTTTCAAAAATTTACAGAGGCATCGGATTTTCAAAAATTTCACAGATCCTCTATAGGCTACTCCTAAGAAAACCAACTTTTTTGGTAGGGAAAATGGGCGATGAAGACCCTAGAACAACGGGCGATGAATCATTGGGGATGAATAGTGTCGGCGATGAATCGGCGGCGATGATACGTGGGAGATGAATCGTAGGGGATGAAACGACTCCCACCGGGATTACCTTTATAGAATACAGACAATTCATTACAAAAATCATTATTGTTGAGGGTAAATGAAGGTCGAGAGGAAGAGAAACGAAGGAAAGAGCGTTAGGAGGCCGCGAAGCGGCCGACTAACGCTCGTCCATACTACTAATTCAATGTGTCTGTGTGTGTGTCACAAATTTTTAAAGCTTTTTTTCAAAAGATTTTTGACACGAATGTTTTTGGCGCTATTTTGAAATTTGAAAATCACAAAATGAACGGCCTTTTTTGTAATCAAACTAATAAATACGGTTGATAGCATGAAATAAAAATGAACGAAAACAAAAAATGCTTTTGCATTTAGAAAAAGAAAAAAATATATAATTTTTAATGAAAAAACATTTTTAATGAATGAATGTTAAAATTTTTCATTTACGTTTCTTTTAAGGGAAGAGAAGTGTAAAAAGTGAGGAGGATATAAATGATCCCGCGAGCGTTGGGTGCGGAGCGAAGCGACGCACACAACGCTCGTTTCAAATTAAAATGAAACTAAAACCGTTACAATAAAAAAAATTAATTGAAATTTAGTTATTGGCGATGTGTTTTTTGTAATGAAATTTTATCTCATCTTTAGATTTTGTCCTTTTTTATTTTATCTTAAATATCTCTTCGTCGAAATGAGCAACCAGGGCCGGCGCCACCCCCACCGTCAGCCCCTGGAAAATAAAAATTGACCAATTTTCTTTAGAAAAAGGTTCAAATTTTCAAATTTTTCTCCGGCGCGGCACTTCCTTAAAATTAGAGATCGGACTGGTTCTGGATCCAGACCTGGTTTTTTCTGGTTTTTTCCTGGTTTTTTTCTGGTTCTGGTTTTTTCTGGTTTTTTTCTGGTTCTGGTTTTTTCTGGTTTTTTTCTGGTTCTGGTTTTTTAGTCCTGAAAAAACCAGAAAACCAGGTTTTGGAAAAACCAGAACCAGGTCTCTTGGACCTGGTTTTTTCTGGTTTTTTTTTGTTAAGCGAAATCAGCAAAATTTCTAAACAATATTTCATTTTCAGATAGTTTTTGAACAAAAATTGATCGATTTTCTTCAAAAATAGGTCTCTCTGAAAATTTTCCCCTATCGGGACCGCCGGGCACCTCCTAATTTAAGAGAATATGATGTATGAATTTTTCTGATGAATTATTCACCTTATAAACCGTTTTAGGAAAATGCCATATTGCATATTTATGGGCTATTCGAGTATGCCTAGGCCTAGAAAACAAATAAATTTTTGAAATTTTGAGAAAACACGTACCAATGTTAGTTACCAGTAGCAAGGGGGACACGTATAATGTAGTCACGTATTGAAAACACGTGAAAAATACATTTAATTAGCTCGTGTGGTAAAAACTCAGTATATCGCATACCGTACTTAATAAAATTCGTGTACGTACTACAGGAAATTTGTGAAAATACGTATCAGTTTACGTACCGTACTAGATTATTATACGTATAATGTAGCCCCGTACTAAAAACACGTGAAAAATGCTGTACTTGAGTTAGCACATGTCGTCAAAAAGATTATGCTTTAGTTTGTACCCCTTTTTGCAAAAAAAAGACATTTTTTGAGTCCTAGACCGCGAGTTGTTGCGGCTTCTACATGCGGCATTTTTTTCACGTGCTCCATGAAGTTCGTGTACGTAAATACACTGTACTTGGTGGATCTCTAATTAAAAACACTTGAAAATTAGAGGATTTGATTGATCTTGCATCTATTTTTAAAATTTTTGTTCGATTTTAGGGCAAAATTCGCATTTTTGAAAAAAACCAGAACCTGGATCCAGGTCCATTTTGACCTGGTTTTTTTCTGGTTCTGGTTTTTTCTGGTTTTTTAGACCAGGAAAAACCAGAAAACCAGGTTTTGGAAAAACCAGAACCAGATCCAGAACCAGGTTTTAAAATTTGTCCGATCTCTACTTAAAATAGTAAATTATTTCATAAAGCTCAAAAATTGATCAGCTTTCTTAAGAAAATATTCTAAAATTTTCTTCGGCGGTCCTATCGGGCGGCCGAACTTCGTTTTTTTTTTTAGTTTTTTCGAGTTCGAGTTTTTCGAGTTCTTTATCGAAAAACTCGATCGAACCTTTTTTGAATTTTTCGAGTTTTTTCGAGTTCGAGTTCTTTCGTTCGAGTTTTTTATCGAAAAAACTCAACCGACCCTCTTGTCCGGTCTCTAGCTTATTAGTTTTCAATTTTTGAAAGTATTTTGTGTTTGCGATGTGTCTTCTTTCTCTTTCTCTGATGATATTTTTTGTTCGTTTCATAAATTGGCCTCATTCCTATTCCTAACTCGAGGTAAAAAAATAAATGGATCAGTATTCGCAAAAATTAATAAATAAAACCAGAGTAAATATACCTAAATCAGACCAAATAAATTCCAGAAAATTGCTTTAGGTATCAATTTCAGGACTTTCACCGCTAAATCCTTTTGAGCAAAATTATTAATAAATCCTAAATACTTTCACCCAGGCCCGTAAAGAGGGGGCAAGGGGGCGGCAACTGCTCCCTCCCCGAAACGCCAGGTCGAAAAAAAATTCATAAGGGTTCCCCCTGTTTTATCTAAATTTTCAAAATTTTCTCCTACCGAGGCCGCCGGCACCCCTCAAAACAACGAAAATGCTGTTCCATAAGAAATTGAATTTCCATAAGAAATTGACCCAATATTTCCAAAATTTTCTCCGGCAGAAATTATTAGGGCCGCCGGCACCCTCTAAATACTTGTTCTAAAGCAAAAAATGACCAAATTTCTTTACGAAAAGCAGTCATATTCGTAAAAAAATTTCTTCGGCGGCACGAAGAACCGCCGAACTTAGTTTTTTTTTGCTGGTCGCCGACCCTCCTCCCGATATGGTCGGGCTCGTTACGGCCCTGCTTTCACCATATCATTTTTACGAACCCTTTACTTGTAATTTTTTTAGCTACTACACAATCCAAACAAAAAAATGAATCCTCCTGGCTCCGGTGCGGACCTTTTCGCTTCCCTAGGCTGCCCCATTTGCTGCGAACTGTTCGAAAGCGACCCGCGCATGTTGCCCTGCGGTCACACCAACTGTACTCGGTGCCTGGAGCAGGTGTACAACAACGGCACAATCAGGTGCCCGCAATGCCGCGCTGCGCATCGACTTGAGGTGATGCAAGTGCCTGTGAACTTTCACCTGAAACGTAAGTTAAATCCGGGGAAGTGGAACCTATACAGCTGCGAAGTGGAATTGATTTTTTTATATTTTCCGAATTTTTATTTCGATTTTTTCTCGGAATTCCATTTGCTACAAACTTTGATTAAATCTGGGATCCGTTTCCCGATTATATTCTACACTATACCAAGGCCTTAGCCAGGGGTTGGGTTTCGGAGGGGGCGGGCTAACTCGAAAGATTTTCCCGTCGATTCAGGCGAGCAAAAAAAAAACGCCGAAGAAATTTCGCATTTTTAGCCTAATTTCTTAAGGAATTTGGATCAATTTTTAGACTTTTTTAAGAAAATGCTTACACTGAGGGATGTTGGCGGCCCCGAAAGGGGTAGCCGGAGAAATTTTTTTAAATTAGGCCTTTTTCCTTAACAAAATCGGTTATTTTTTGAGTAAAATCTCCCGAAAATAGATCCAAAATAATTACGCCGAGTCAAATAAGTACGAATCTTAGAAATAAGTGCATTTGCGACCCCTGAATTTTCACCATTAAGATTTGTATTTAAAAGAAATTCTACTGTTTAAAGGGGTATTCGGCGGCCCCGATAGGGACGACCGCCAGAGAAAATTTTAAGGAATGATTTTTTTCGTTTTTTTCTTCCTCTTCCTTCCCCCGACCCCCCGATCCCCCCCCCCCAAAAATTTTTTTTAATTTTTCGGATTTCGGGGGGGTGGGCTATAGCCCGTAGCCTCCGAGCCTCCCTGGCTACGGCCTTGCATTATACATCTAATATGAATCCGATCAAAACAAGATATGAAAAAAAACAAAAAAAAAGAAATCCTAAAAATCTTTTTTTAGAGTTTGTTGAGCTATGGAAGGACGAGGGTGTTGCGACTGCTAGCAATGATCGGGTAATTCTTTTAATTTAAGCCCAAAAGACTTGCACCTTTTAAAGGATCCGATAATCAAAGCAAAAATTTGATTTTTGGTATCAAAATTTCCAATTAAGGTTTTTAATATTTTAGTATGAAAAACTAAGAATATTTTTCCCCGTATGAAATTTGTTATTTTATTCTTGACTTAAGGACAACGATGGATCGGATGAGGTGTGGACATTGGAGGAAGGGGTGCTCTATCGTTGGAATGATTGGATGCTGATCCGCACTCAAGATTCCTCCTTTCTTTGGTCCGATGCCATTGCGCTGGAATTGAGGTACCAGGAATGGATTAACAAGTTAATTTAAAAAATTAGTACGGATTCCTTGATATTCTTTCTAATAAATAATTACAAGTAGCAAGCAAGGGCCTAGCTAGAAAAAAAATTTCGGGAGGGGCTGAAATGCGGGAGGGGGGGGGGGNCCCCCCCCCTCTCTGGCTACGCCCATGGTAGCAAGAATTAAAATGAGCATCAATGCCATTTTGTAAAAAAGTTTTGAATAAGAAGTTGATTTTTTTGAAAAAATTATATATAATTGCTAATTATATAATTGAATTTTAATTTTTAGCGACACTTCCAGTGGACTTATCGATTTCTTCATGCACAGTCGATTGGGCACTCTCTTCAGCGATGGTACCATCCGATACTTCTACGACAACAATGCCATTGGGCGATCGGATTTCATCGGCAAACTGCGCAAAGCAAAGGCGATGGTTCCCTTCGGCACCCAAGCAAAGTGCATTCTGTCCATCCCACGCGCATCGCAGACAATCAAATCCGGCGGATGCTGGAACCTCTCATCGGAGGAAACTGATACGCTGCTGGTGACCCACCGGGAAAGCATTCAGCAACTGGTCATCAAGAAGGATTTCGTTGACATTGTTTTGCGTCTCTTGCGTGGTCAACTTTGAATTTCCGTTCTACTTTCACTTAATCATCTTTTCTTCTATCTTTTACTCTTTATATGTTTGAAAAAGGTTGGGTGGTTATTTGATCAGAAATTATTGAGTTGACTGCTGCTATCATTATTATACATCTTTATGAATGTTTTTTACGAATTAATTGATCTTTATTGACATCTTATTCTATTCCCATAATCATACGTCAGTATTGCATCACATTGACTGTATGTAATTTGTATGATCGGAATAAAAACAAATTTCAAATTATACCTAAGAAATTCTGATGAATTACCTAATATGATAAATAAGAAAAAATTGAAATCGAATTTTTGAGGTTTCCCAAAAAAAAAGTTCTATTTTCTTCTATAAATTTGTCTTTTTTTTTATTCTTCACTTATTCATGAAAGATTTGACTACATTAATTTACATGTGCTTATTCATTTTTTTTCGATGGAAGGCCACCTTTGATCATCCGATTGGGCCATCAGAGATCACCATGGCCCACATTAATCCAATCATTTTTAGGTCGATTGATCGGGTTAGAATCTCGGGATTACAGGGGATATTGGATCAATTGCTATAATACGGCCTATAAACTATAAACCATAGAAGAGTGTCTAATGAGGTGGGAGGGGTCAACTCAACTTATCAGCAATTTGCCTCCCCCCCCCCCTCAACTCTTTCTTATCAGTTCCTCGTCGACTTTTTGAGGAAAATTTTGCCCTTTCCAACATTTCACCGGCGGACCCAAAAAATATCATTTTGTCTGTCTCAAAATGAATCCGGGCGGTGGCAACACGGACACCGACTACAGTTATGACGCGGACAGTAGTGACGGATTCCAATGGCCAAGCCGATTCTGCGGGGACCCGCTATGGGTAAGTTTTTTGGAGAATCCGGTATAGACATTCCGGAACGTCTTAGCTTCCAAATTGCCCTCCGACCTTCCGGAAGCGCCTTATGGTCCATAAACGCCTTCCCGGAACGCTCCATGGGTCACCTTTCCAGAACGCCCTAAGGTCCTTAAACGCCTTCCCACCGGAGACCTTAGAGTTCATACATAGCTTCTTAGACGCTTTTCTAGGATGTATTAGGATAATTAAATGCCTTTTTCAAAACGCTTTAGGGTCCATAACGCTATTTCCTTACGCTTTTAGGATCCATAGACGCCTTTTCGGACCGTCTTAAGTTTATGGAGGCCTTTCCGAAACATCTTATGCCCACCAAAAAGTCTTACCGGCATGCTTTAGAGTACATAGATGTCCTTCCGTAACGCCTTAGGGTCTATAAACTCCATCTAGACCTTCCGGAATGCTCCACAATCTAACAGCCCATGAAATGCTTTTTTTAAACAATATCTTCTGGTTCAGATCCAAGAAAACTTTGGCACCAGCAGCATCAGCAACGCCTCCGAGACTGCGATTCTGCCGCTTCCGGCGCTGACGCAATGCCTCATGCACGCGGTGCTCGCAGAGCTCGCCCCGGCGTTTCTGCTTCTCACGCTGCCCGTTCTATGGACGCAACTTGCCGGTGCGCGTCGCGAGTTGCACGCCGCGCAGAGCTCGCGCAAGCATCGCACACACAGCGCGTCTCTGCCTTGGGATGCGTTGACGTCGTTACGAAATGTTTGATGTTTTGGCGCCAAAATTTGAATTTGAAATTTTTGCTTTTCAGCTCCTCACAATTGCCCTTTTTGGTCTGAAGTTCCTGCTGTTGCTGAAGGGATGCTATGAATGGTTGTGGGAGGGCCAAGATGTGCCCATTGTGGAGTTTCTGTTCCCGGTCATGCACATGGCCACCCTGGTAAGGACACCGAATCCAAAGCCCGAATTCTGATCACTGATCAGCGATTTGATAAAGCCCATTAGGTTTTTCAATAGCTGATCAGTCTAACGAGATTCCGCAGATTCAAAATTCAGAAACCATGCAAATTTGAGCACAAAGCAGTTAACGAGCCATTTTGATCTGATCAGTCGCGAAAGCCATATTTTTCCTGATCACTAGGCCAGAAATTCGACGATTCCTGATCATGATCAGATTTTGTAACTCATATTTTGGCCTCTACCTAAGGGCATAATAAAACCTTAGAAAACCCACAGTTAGACCTTGCTAAATCAGACTTTCTTTTCCTTATTTGACCCTGATCAGACTCGAATCTCTTATTATATTACCTGCTGATCAATCTCGACCCTGTTCAGACAGCCATCCTGCACTACTCCGAGCAGTACCGACGAGTGGGCCTTGTGTCCCCCGGGCCCATCTTCTGCACCTGGCTCCTGTTCGTGTTGGCCGGGGCCCCCGAATTCGTGTTTTGGCTCCGGACGGGTTCGGATCCGACGGTAAAAAGACCTTAAAACCCTTAAAGATTCGAACTTTCGCCCGGTTGTCAGACGGTGCAAAATGTGGACTTTGTGCGCTATCTGATCGCCCTGGTCTGGTGGCCTTTGTGTTGTGTGCAACTGTTTCTGCACTTTTTCGCCGGCAAAATTCCAGCCAAATGGGACGAGGAGGTTGGTACCAGTTAGAAGCCAAAAAACCCAGGTTCTTGTGTCCATAAATCAGTGAAGCGATGCTGGGCCCGGCAGGAAGAAATTGGGAATGATTCTAATGAATTTATTTCAAATCAATCTTTATTCATTTCTTATTCAAAATTACAAAAGTCTGGAGATCGGGAAGTGTGTTGGATTAAGGAAAATTATTAAAGAGGAGGATCAAGGGATCAATAGTCATAATAAGCGCCAAATTTAAAGGGTCTTTCCCCCTCCTCATTCGCTTCACAAATCCCTTATCAANTAGGTCCTCGAAATGATCGGCTTTTTGGCTTCTGAGTTGTTGTTCCCGCTGTTTGCTTCGCCATTTCTCCACCACTTCAGGATCGATATCCAGAGTCTTCCATTTCTTCGGATTCTTCAGTGCATTGACAATCATCACAGTGGCCGCCTTCAAAAGGGTTGATACGCATGCCTTGAAAACCAGCAATTCGGACTGTTCTCTGTCCGCGGGGTCCATTAATTCGTTGTGCACTCCAAAGAAATTGTCAAATCTGATGTTGGTCCGCTTCTTTTTCGACTTTGCTGAAAATTGCAACATTATGAATAATAATATAATTTTTAAACTAACAAATCAGTAGCACATTTGCGGCGCATTCCAATGAATTCGCACTTTGCTTCGACAATCCGGATCTGAGCCACAAAAAAGTCAGTGCCGTCGCACCCTGCTTAAGGAACTCTTTCTTTTTCAGATGCTGATGCCAACGACGACTGCCGAGAGTGGTCTGCCCCGCGTAGAGGACCTGTGAAAAATGAATAAAAATTGTTGGATATTCATATTTCGAGTCTCAAAAATCTAAGAAAAATGCTAAATTTTAAAATTTTTATTTATTTTTTTGTTTATGCCAGAATACTCATAACATACCCGTTTGATCCGATTTTTCTCGACTGATAAAATCAGATAGACCGCACACTTGTTGTCCAGCTCCTTGACAGCGTCCGCATAGGCATTGAACCGGTTCACTGCGTTGTTGTAAGTGCTGATTTGTCGTTTGTATTCGTACATTGGACTTCCTATACCATTTTGGTAAAACTGTTTGCGTGTTGGGCACACTATTCTGACATGATCTCGTTTATTGCCAAACTTCTCAAAACAAAAAATACAAATTTGCCCATCTGAATTAAAATAGTTATTCATAGTAATTAAAATACAATGTATTACCATTAATCTTTCGCCCTCTTGGTCCAACAGGTCCACTGATCAGTCCCTGTGCGTGATTTTGCACATGTCTGCGCATGTTGGTGTAATTAGTGCGCCCTCTGTCATTTGAGTAGTCTTGTCCGCAGTCTTTGCACCGGACGCCTTTCTCCTCGAAATCAAAGTGCTTCTCCATTTCAGCCCGTTCTAAATTTTTGCGGTTTTTTGGTTCACAAACACAAGTATTACCATTAATCTTTCGCCCTCTTGGTCCAACAGGTCCACTGATCAGTCCCTGTGCGTGATTTTTCACATGTCTGCGCATGTTGGTGTAATTAGGGCGCCCTCCATCATTTTCGTAGTATTGTCCGCAGTCCTTGCACCGGACTCCTCTCTCCTCAAAATCAAAATATTGATTAAACTTTTCCATTGCTAAAAATTAATTTAATTTATGATTAATTTATGATCACACAATCACACAATAATCACTCAACTTTATTTATTTTATTTATTTTCTGATTATAGTCACTCATAAACAACCGCATATCCATAAAGATTTTCTACTGTTAAAGTGTAAATTTTAAGTTCAAAAATCTTCATTGGTACGGTATAAAATAAGCGTAATAAAGCCATTGAATTCCAATTTTTTTTGTAGCCCCTCGATTTTTTGACGCGGAGGCATGTTGTGTTAAAACATATTGTAGTCTGATTTCTTTTTCTCTGTCCATTCACTTTCCCATAACAGATGATAATAAGACATTCGCTTCATAAAATCGAGGATTCAAAGCAATTCAATCGGCGCCCAATTTTTATCGAACAAGTCACATTTTCATTATCACCATCTCATCATTGTTATTATTATTAGAGCAGGATTAGTATTACAGTGTTTATTATTACAGGTCAGCTATCTGATCGCCCTGGTCTGGTGGCCTTTGTGTTGTGTGCAACTGTTTCTGCACTTTTTCGCCGGCAAAATTCCAGCCAAATGGGACGAGGAGGTTGGTACCAGTTAGAAGCCAAAAAACCCAGGTTCTTGTGTCCATAAATCAGTGAAGCGATGCTGGGCCCGGCAGGAAGAAATTGGGAATGATTCTAATGAATTTATTTCAAATCAATCTTTATTCATTTCTTATTCAAAATTACAAAAGTCTGGAGATCGGGAAGTGTGTTGGATTAAGGAAAATTATTAAAGAGGAGGATCAAGGGATCAATAGTCATAATAAGCGCCAAATTTAAAGGGTCTTTCCCCCTCCTCATTCGCTTCACAAATCCCTTATCAATAGGTCCAAGATATTCCCGGATGAATAGTAACAGGAATGCAACCCGCCGGAAATCCCGGATCCCAAGACACCAAATCTCCCTAAACAAAAGTGCCAATGTTATGGCCGAGGATGCGAAGGAGCCAAAGGGCAGGCCAAGATGGTGTTCGGTTATGGCCAAATGGTTAAGAACACCACTTTGGACCCTTGGCACGGGATCCAAGATCAAATTCCCTAACCCCATTCCCAGCTTTTTCTGGCCAATTTCCAATGTGAATCCCGAATCCCAAACAATTGGCCTATCCGGATTGATTCAGCCCAATGCCTCTCCGGAACCGCGGGCCTCCTTCTTCAACCGCCAGTTCTTCTTCTGGCTGGACCCGATGATATGGCGTGGCCACCGTGCCGCGCTGACGGAAAGCGATGTGTTTCGGCTGGAGCCGGCACTGCGCGCGCAAAGACTGTTCCAACGGTGGAGCGGGGAACGGGAGCGTCAGATGAAGGGTAGGCGGAAGCATATAAATATGAGGAAATTAGAGTACCAAACGCAAGAAATCGGCTTATTAGCAGGGGTGGACGTAATTACGGATTGCGGATTACCGAAATTACGGCCTTTTTTGAGTTACGGATTACGGTTTACGAGTTACGGAAAAAATTTTCTTATTACGGTTTACGGATTACGAATTACGGATGAAAAAATTCCGGTTACGTCCACCCCTGCTTATTAGACTCACTCAAAAAATGCTAAGGGTTCCAAAAGATGGAACAAAAAATTGCCTATAAAATAAGCCTATACTCAATGGAATGGTCTAACGCTGAAAAGGTTATGGGACCAACAGAAGACATCCCCGGAAATTGGCCTATACCTATTATAGTTCTAGCCATATGTTTTTTTCCAAATGGACAATTGGGATCGTTTTGCAGCTCACGTTTGCTCTATATCAGCGACCAAATGGCTTCTGAATTAGTTACTGCCCAACCCCTAGGGATTGATAAGGGAGAAAGTACCTCATTAGAAGAAAGATAAAGCCTGTATAACGAAGGCAGAGACTAATAAGTATGTATGTATGCCTAATGTAAGGTTCTAATTCCTAGCAGAGAAAAACTCTTTATTAGAGTCTAAACCTGGTGGCCTAATAATAAGTTCTTAATAAGTTGGGGTCCAAACCCAGGGATTAAGCCCTTTTAAAGGAACCTAATCTATGGGGAATAAGCGTTAAGCCGGTAACTGATGAGTGGGTTCCCGATCGACTTAGGCCAAAATAGTAAGTACCATTACATAAGGCCTTTATCCAAGTGATAAGATAATGATGATCCAAGTCCATGATCAGATTATCAACGCCGCGAAACGGAGTCTGTCCACAAGGAGATGGTGCTCGGCTCCTCCGTGTCCTCCCTCCTCCTGAACCAAGTTGGCACAAAGTGCATCGGAAAGGACGAGGAGCACGCGCCGCTGTTGTTGCGCAACGCGGACAACGTGTACTACGGGGTTGCCGGAAGCGATGCCGGATCCGCAACGGCGCCAGACGGAAAGCATCGCCAGGCGCCGCCATCGATCGTCGCGTGCCTGTGGCGCCTGTTCCGCTGGGAGATCACCGGGGCTATGGTGGCCAAGGTGTGCAGCGACCTGTTACAGTTTGCGTCGCCCCTGCTCCTCGGGTGAGCGAGTTTATGTAGCATTCGGGGAGCGAGTGTGGGATTTGAAGGCCAAGGGTTTGTGGAACGAATGTGAGATTGGAAGCGAGTGTGGGATTTGGATGCGAGTGTGGCATTGAGTGGCGAGTNCCAAATCTCCCTAAACAAAAGTGCCAATGTTATGGCCGAGGATGCGAAGGAGCCAAAGGGCAGGCCAAGATGGTGTTCGGTTATGGCCAAATGGTTAAGAACACCACTTTGGACCCTTGGCACGGGATCCAAGATCAAATTCCCTAACCCCATTCCCAGCTTTTTCTGGCCAATTTCCAATGTGAATCCCGAATCCCAAACAATTGTCCTATCCGGATTGATTCAGCCCAATGCCTCTCCGGAACCGCGGGCCTCCTTCTTCAACCGCCAGTTCTTCTTCTGGCTGGACCCGATGATATGGCGTGGCCACCGTGCCGCGCTGACGGAAAGCGATGTGTTTCGGCTGGAGCCGGCACTGCGAGCGCAAAGACTGTTCCAACGGTGGAGCGGGGAACGGGAGCGTCAGATGAAGGGTAGGCGGAAGCATATGAATATGAGGAAATTAGAGTACCAAACGCAAGAAATCGGCTTATTAGCAGGGGTGGACGTAATTACGGATTGCGGATTACGGAAATTACGGCCTTTTTTGAGTTACGGATTACGGTTTACGAGTTACGGAAAAAATTTTCTTATTACGGTTTACGGATTACGAATTACGGATGAAAAAATTCCGGTTACGTCCACTTCTGCTTATTAGACTCACTCAAAAAATGCTAAGAGTTCCAAAAGATGGAACAAAAAATTGCCTATAAAATAAGCCTATACTCAATGGAATGGTCTAACGCTGAAAAGGTTATGGGACCAACAGAAGACATCCCCGGAAATTGGCCTATACCTATTATATGTTTTTTTCCAAATGGACAATTGGGATCGTTTTGCAGCTTACTTTTGCTCTATATCAGCGACCAAATGGCTTCTGAATTAGTTACTGCCCAACCCCTAGGGATTGATAAGGGAGAAAGTACCTCATTAGAAGAAAGATAAAGCCTGTGTAACGAAGGCAGAGACTAATAAGTATGTATGCCTAATGTAAGGTTCTAATTCCTAGCAGAGAAAAACTCTTTATTAGAGTCTAAACCTGGTGGCCTAATAATAAGTTCTTAATAAGTTGGGGTCCAAACCCAGGGATTAAGCCTTTTAAAGGAATTTAATCTACGGGGAATAAGCGTTAAGCCGGTAACTGATGAGTGGGTTCCCGATCGACTTAGGCCAAAATAGTAAGTACCATTACATAAGGCCTTTATCCAAGTGATAAGATAATGATGATCCAAGTCCATCATCATCAGATTATCAACGCCGCGAAACGGAGTCTGTCCACAAGGAGATGGTGCTCGGCTCCTCCGTGTCCTCCCTCCTCCTGAACCAAGTTGGCACAAAGTGCATCGGAAAGGACGAGGAGCACGCGCCGCTGTTGTTGCGCAACGCGGACAACGTGTACTATGGGGTTGCCGGAAGCGATGCCGGATCCGCAACGGCGCCAGACGGAAAGCATCGCCAGGCGCCGCCATCGATCGTCGCGTGCCTGTGGCGCCTGTTCCGCTGGGAGATCACCGGGGCTATGGTGGCCAAGGTGTGCAGCGACCTGTTACAGTTTGCGTCGCCCCTGCTCCTCGGGTGAGCGAGTTTATGTAGCATTCGGGGAGCGAGTGTGGGATTTGAAGGCCAAGGGTTTGTGGAACGAATGTGAGATTGGAAGCGAGTGTGGGATTTGGATGCGAGTGTGGCATTGAGTGGCGAGTGTAGGATTTGGAGGCGAGTGTAGGAATTGGGGGCGAGGGGTGGAATTGAGCGGCGAGTGTGAGATTTGGAGGCGAGTGTGGGGATTTGAGCGGCGAGTGTGGCACCGATGGCGAGTGGCTTGTGTTATGGTCGGGTGAATTGATTAAAGAATCGGCTATGTTTGTTAGCGAATATGGTGAGTGGTGAATGGGCATCATAGCGAGTGTGAAATTATGGCGAGTGTGGATTCACTGGCGAGTGTGATGGGCATGAGCGAGTGTTCAGATTATGGCGAGTATGCCTATTGGCCCAAAAATTTTGCCTTGAATCCCTAAAACCCTAATCAACATCCTTTCAGCCAACTGATTGCCTTCACTGAGGAACCAAATGTGTCGGACTGGTACGGCTATGGGTTGGCCGCCACCCTGTTCTTCGCCTCCGAGCTGCGCTCCCTGTTCATGAACAATTAGTGCGTAGATCGTTGATCTCTAATTACCTAGCTTGGCATCCATATCCATCCTCCTGATCACATCCCTATGATCCTCAAACACTGCCATCACGATCTCCGATCTTTGATCCACCACCCTCTGATCACCTATTCCCCTGCCAGATCTTTGATCCCAGTGTCCTTTGATCCGCTTTATTCAGTTTTGTGCTGATGAACTCGATCGGCTGCCAGGTCCAGTCGGTGCTCACTTCCGCCGTTTATGCCAAGGTCGGACAAATAATTTCTATGGGTTTTACGACTTTTCAACATTTCGACCCCGCCATTTCCAGACCCTTCGCTTGTCCAGCGCCGCGCGGCGCGGACGCACCAGCGGCGAGATCCAGAACCTGATGGCCATCGATGTGGACCGATTCCAGCAGATCACGCCCATTCTCCAACAGATCTGGTCCTCACCTCTCCAGGTCTGTGCGATCAATGGAATTTGTCCCGAAGTTTTTGGTCAACAGAGAGGACCTGATTCAGCAAAATTTGGTCCAACCGTGTCAAAATCTGGTCCTACATGGGCCAAATCCCGGAAACTGAGGCCAAAACCTGGTACAACTGAGACGAATTTGTACAAATTGGCAAACAAGAGCTAAGTGGTACACCAGGGGGCAAAATCGGTTCAACCAGGGCCAAATCTCGTCTAACCTGGGCCAAACCTCGTATAATATTGGCCAAAACCCGGTATAACCAAGGGCCAAAACCGGTTTAATCGAGAACACGTCTTGGTCCCGCTTTTGGTCCTTAGCTTGGTGCGATTAGTAGTACTGCTTTGACCGATCTAATTCCCATCTGATGCAGGTTGTGGTTGCCCTGGTGCTGCTCTATCAGACCATCGGCTGGGCCGCCATCGGTGGCATCCTGGTGATGTTGGCGTTGATCCCGTGCAATCTGGTCGTGGTGCGCTTCACCAAACGATGGCAGGTCGGGCTTGCACTTGCATTAAAGCCTGCATTTTTGTCCCAATTTTCCCCCCAAAAGATGGACCAAATGGCCTGCAAGGACAAGCGCTTGCGCATCACCAACGAAGTGCTGAGCGGCATCCGCGCGGTGAAGCTGTACGCATGGGAGGCGCCGATGATGGCGCAGATTGAGCAGGTCCGGCAGCGCGAGATCCAACTGCTGCGCCGCGCGGCACTCTTGAGGACCACCACCGAAGTTTGTATCACTAGAGATCGACATTTTGAGAAAACACGTACCAGTGTCACGTACCCGTAGGTAAGGGGTACACGTAAAACGTAGTCACGTGCCAAAAACACGTGAAAAATGGTACGTGATTTAGTACGTGTCGTCAAAAAAACCAGTAGAACGCATCACGTACTTCACGAAGTTCGTGCACGTACTACGGAACTTGGTGGTCGATCTCTATGTATAACCCTTAACATGAATTTCCGGGCTGCACTTATTCCTCTCCGGACCTTCCCTAGACTTTTTCGAACTTTACAGAACCCATTTTTTGACTTGTCGAACTAAACCTAGACCTTTCCGGAACCCTTCTTTGGAATAATTCGATTTCCCGAACCCGTCCTGTTTTCGACCTTTCCGAATCACTTTGGCCTTTTATGTCCGCCCTTCCTGAGCGGACATTTATGTCCGCCCTTCCGGACCGCATTTAGACTTTGCAACTCCTTTCCGATACCTTTTAGGCCATTTTACGTACCTTTCTGACTTTTTCCGCCATCATTTTCATACTTTTCGTCGTCCCCTCTTTCAGGTGCTGAACATCACCTCCCCCTTCTTCGTGGCCATTATCTCCTTCGCCCTCTACACCCTTCCGGATCCGGTGGCACATCCACTCACCCCCGAGGTGGCATTCGTCTCCCTGACGCTGTTCTCCCAGTTGCGCGTGCCGATGATGGTCCTCGCGGAAACTGTCGCGCAACTGGTCCAATGCACGGTGTCCAACCGACGGCTGAAGGAGTTCCTGGTGGCGGAGGAGGTGGACCCGAGTGCGGTGGCACGCGACACGGATCCGGCATGTAAGTGGGGCATCCGGAAGAATTGAACAAAAGGGTGAGAGAGAGAGAGAAAATAGCGGAACAGGAGAGAGAGAGAGAGAGAGAGAGAGAGAGAGAAGGCCTTTAAACAGAATCCGGATTAAAGTGATCCGGAAGCGAGAAGGAAGGAAGATCCAGAATAGAATAAGGAGGAGGGCGATCCCAAGATTCGTCCGGACAAGAACAGACCAAGGAGCCAAAATGCCAAGATTCTTCCAAAGAATTTTCGGAATGAAATGAGGAACGTAACCATACCCTGAAGCACCGGAACTGAGCAGGCGCCTTCGATGGCTCCAAGCGTCGCCATTTTTACTTGACCCGAAGAATTTTGGCGGTTTTTGAGGAAGGGAGAAGTATTTTTGAGGATCCGGAAGGGAGAAGTACTAGCAGGAAAGAGTGATCCGGATCCGAGCCGGATCCGAGATCCGATAAGGCATGTTTCGATAGCAGTTAGAAACCACTCAGAAATGTTTATATTTATATGCATCTTTTGGAACCGGATAGAGTAAATAAAGTATGCCTTCCGGAAATGGCTTTCCGCAATCGACCATTTTTCCGTCTTAAGATGAGCGCGCCATCGACGTGGAGTTCGCCTCCTTCGACTGGCACGTGAAGGACCGCGTGCCGCACGAGGCGGCACTGGCGGCGCGTCGGCACCACCGGCACTCGCTGACCCAGCCCACCGTGTGCTTGCCGTACACGCTGAACAACATTGAGCTGCACATCCGCCGGGGACTCCTGGTGGCGGTGGTCGGAAAGGTCATCATTATACCACAGCTATGGAATTCCGGTTTCCCGTCCGGGTTACTGATGTTTTGGGTTTAAAGGGGGTAAATATAATGCTTGAAAGGAATAATGGGCACAATATGTAAGAAGGTACTGATCGAAACAGAGTTTGGGTGTGGAAGCTAGAAAAATCTATAATTCAATTCAAAGGCAACCTAGAGAAATAAGTTTGGTGTCAATGATAGGTCTAAATGTCTGCTATAAATTTGCAGAAAAGATCATCCGGTTTGGCCAGGTGTGAAAAAACTTATGGCCAAATTAAACCATAAAATTACGGTTTTGGCCAAAAAGATGTGACCATAAGTTTTTTCACGCTTGGCCAAACCGAATGATCTTTTTCAAAATTTTTAGCAGACCTTTAGACCTACATATCATATGAGTACTGGAAGTTTGCTGTTCAGGTTTGCATTACAGTAGATCTGTTCAAAGTTTTAGCGAATTTTTCGGAGTAAAAATTTCGTACCTTTGAGTTATAATTTTTATGCTATGGAATTTTGGGCCTTTCTGGCTAATGTTTTCATGTTGGCTTATCCAAACTTTTCTTAAGGTGGGCGCCGGCAAGTCCTCACTGCTCAGCGCCATTCTTGGCGAAATGCACAGAGTGTATGGCTATGTTGGCGTCCGTGGAAGTGTGGCGTATGTGCCGCAACAGGTTTGCGGCATGGGCCCTCCGAGGAATTCAATTTCCGGATCCTTTCCGGATTCAAATCATTGATCATCTTTTTTTATTAAGCCCTGGATCCTGAATCGGACAGTGCGCGACAACATTCTGTTCACGGTCAACGACCATGAGCCCGTCGATGAACAGCGTTACGCACGTGTGGTCGAGGCATGCGCGTTGAGTGCCGATTTTGGCATGTTACCCAACGGGGACCGGACCGAGATCGGCGAGAAGGGCATCAACCTTTCCGGAGGGCAGAAGGCCCGGGTATGAGGGATGGCTCAAGATGGGTCCTAAAATGGTCCAAAATTCATGGAAATTGATGGGGAAAATGGCCAAAATGATCAGTTGAAATTGCCCAACGGGAGATGACCCAAAAAGGCCAAAAATGTGATAGAAATGCCTTTTTGAATGGCTTTTTGGACCAATTTTGACTCATTTTATGGCCATTTGAATTTTGTCCTGAATGACCATATATAATCCAAAAAGGCCAAAATTGGCGAATGAAAAAGTTCAAAATGGTCAATTTTTACACGGAATAGGGAAAATGGCTAATATTTGTCCGAAATTGGCACAAAAAAAGATGGCCTAATCCCAACCTATAAAATGTACCAAAGTTGCCCATATCCATAGCTGAACCTGGCCCGGGCTCTCTACCGGCGGACGGACATTTTGCTGCTGGACGACCCGTTGTCCGCGGTGGACGCCCTTGTGGGTCGTCACCTGTTCGACCGGGCCATCGGACCCGAAGTTTGACATTTTTTCGGTTTTCGGAACCTGTGAAAATTCCCCGAACCCTTAAAGTCAATGGCCAAGGACAGCACCCGCGTGTTGGTCACCCACTCGTTGGCCTATCTGAGCCAATGCGACTGGATTGTGGTGATGGAAGGTTGGTTAGGGTTGGTCAGGGCCCGAAAATTTAAGGGATTAGACCCTAATTAAGACTCTAAAATCGGTTTGGGTCAAAATCATGAGAAATAAAAATGTAAGGCAAAATTTAGATATGGAGTTCGATGTAGGGCCGAAGACGAACTTTCGAATTATGCCAGAGGACCGATAAAAACGAAAAATTTGGACCTCCGAAAAGTGAAAATCCGTAGAACAAAAATTTTAATTCCAAACTCGCAAGGCAAAAATTGGGAGAATTCATCCATCACACAGTTAGTTTATAATCACACGTGCGGTTTTTCAAGTTTTCCCAAACCTTCAAAAAGATGGCCAAGTGAGGAGCCAGGGCACCTATGCGGATCTGTTGCAGGACGAGGAGACGGCTAGGACCATCGCGCGGCTGGAGAGTGAGGAGATGGATAAAGGTGTCTGGGGAAATTTTTTTTTCGGAATTTTGCTTAGGGCAGGTAGGCATGTCCAGCTTGATTTGATAGCCAAGAAAATTTCGGGATTTTTACCAATTTTTTCCTCCGATTTTCAAGCTCCTCCCTCTGAATCCCAAAAATGCCTCTGATTTTGTTAAGAAGTCACCGATACGGACACCGAAACCAACGGAAATATTGGCGGAGACGAAGGTGCTGAGGAGGTGGAAAAGGAGGAAGCGCGTTCCGCGGAGGGAACCGCGCGGAGTCGGCGCGGCAGTGGCGGGTCTTCCGCCGCGGGACGCGTGCGGAGGCGCCACACGCGGCACAGCACGATGAGTTCCTCAAAGGTGGGGAGGGATATGTGGGTTCCGACTGATAAGCAAAAGTCTGGAAATCAGAATCGAACCCTAGAAGACGCTCAGACACGGATTTTTCTTTGATTTTGGGTTTTTTGATTTCCCGATTTTCCGGTCCCTTTCATCATACGGGTAACCCATATACTGTATGCTGGTCCGATCTCTGGTTCCTTTGTAAACCGGAATTGGACCCGGCACTTCCGGATCACCGATTTCAGTATCGGACCAGCAGGACTAACTCGTTTAGACGAACTCGGAAAATGGAAAACATTAGCCACAAGATGCTCATCCGAATTGGCATATTGAGAAAAAAAAGTTATGGGAAATTTGAATATTCGGATGCACCACCGGCGGAATGGGAGGGGGCACTTCCTCGCTGATGTGTAAATCTAACAAGATCAACCGGTGTATATCCGAAACAGCCCATGGGCGTGTCTAATACGAACGGGTGTGGTAATCCGGTAAGACACGACCAGACGGCATTCACCGGATACCAAGCTAAGGATACGGTTCTGGAAAATACCAGGGTGTTGTACAATTATAGCCGGATATTCATTCGCAAGCTAGTTATTCTGCGGCCGCCAGAGCGAGGCCGATTTAAATCCATTTTTGCGCTCGAGCGTGAACTTTGAAACGAAAAGTACAGTTTGGGCTATAACTCGGTTTAAACCAAACCTAGAGAAACGAGCTTGATGTCAAAAAATAGAGCTAATTTTATTAGCTACAAAATGAGCCTAAGTCCATACGAATTGGCCCAATCTAAAAAAAGTTATGGCCAAAACAATCACGCGTATCGGCCAATTTACAAAAAGTGCTCGCACGGATGATTATTTTGACCGTAACTTTTTTTAGACTGGGCCAATTCGGATGGACGTAGGCTCATTTTGTAGCTAATAATTAGCTCTATTTTTTGACATCAAGCTCGTTTCTCTAGGTTTGGTTTAAACCGAGTTATAACCCAAACTGTACTTTTCGTTTCAAAGTTCACGCTCGAGCGCAAAAATGGATTTAAATCGGCCTCGCTCTGGCGGCCGCAGAATAGCTCATAATTGGGAGTTTGAGGAAGAGTATGACGTTATTGGATAATGTTATTGGCATCGTATTACGGTATCGACAAATGGAATAGGATGGGGTACGGTATGAGATTGAAAAGATCCTTTTCAGCGCAGCCGCGGCGCTGCCAAAGTGTCCGCGGCAGCTAAGGAGGCGGACGCGCAGGCGGGCAAGCTGGTGCGCGAGGAGCAAACGGAGACGGGCCACGTTGCCGCGAGTGTCTACCGCGACTACTTCCGCGCCATGGGCTGGCCCCTGTTCGTGGGCTTCGTGCTGTTCATGTTCGCCTACTTCGTCGCCGGCATCCTGCAGTCCTTCTGGCTGTCCGCCTGGTCCGACGACAACTCGGGCACGGTCACCCAAGAGCCCACCTCGCTGGACATCCGATTTGGCGTGTACGCTGCCCTCGGCATAGCCATCGGTGAACCTTTTGAATCCAATTTCTGGCAAATGTCCCTCTCCAAACAAGTCAAAATCGGATTTTTCTGATCAATTCCCTCCCCCTCTCCCTGAGTTTTTGACATTTTTAGGTAGCCAACAGGCGTGCCGACTTTTGCAGACCCGACATTTGCAGATAATTCGTCATTTGCCGTTCATAACTCGGTTCAAACAAAACCTACAAAAATGAGTTTGGTGTCAAAAATAGAACAAACAATTGGCTACAAAATGAATCTAACAAGGGAACATTTTCTACTGCTAGTCGGAATTTGCATATTCCATTCCTGCCATTTTGTAGAGCATGCACGACAACCGCGGTAAATTTAAATAGTAAATGCCCTTAAAGCTAGAAAGCAAAGTTATTGAATTTTTAATTTTTGATTAACGGTCGTTCATCCACACGGATCATCCACACACACACTGGGATGGCATCCATCGTTCAATTTTTAATAATCCTTAATCATGATTATTCGTTGGTTTTATTCATTATTTTCTTTTATATAATAATTCCCAGCCGTTTTTATGGCGTAATGCTTAATAGTAATTTTGGAGGGCAGGACCGATGCCATCCCGGATTGGTGGATGATCCGTGTGGATGAACGACCGAACATTTAATATTTATTTTTAGAAATTCAATAACTTTGCTTCCTAACTCTGAGGGCATTTACCATTAAAATTTACCGCGGTTGTCGTGCATGCTCTACAAAATGGCAGGAACGGAATATGCAAATTCCGAGTTACAGTAGAAAATGTTTCCTTGT
>LDKF01001786.1:5474-18743 GCA_001026735.1 Rotylenchulus reniformis
GGGATGATGTGCAACCTTTTTGGGTTGCTATTTTGTAGAAAATTGGGCTTTGATGCGAAAAGATTAAATTTTCTAGTATAGTAGATGCAAACTGAAAAATGTTCGGCGAAATAACAATGCTTTGCTTTCAGACCGGAGTACTCGGTGCTGAGCCGTTAAAGAACCGACAAATGATCAAGAAGATCAAGCTGGCCGATTTTATTTTGCTTGCTAGGCCTGTAAAAATGAATTAGTCATTGATGAGGAACATTCTTAAATCCCATTCCTTTCATTTTCCCCAAAATTAGCATCAAATGAGTCAGCATGGGATGGCTGATGAATAGGGCCTTCAAAATTTTTTAGGAAATAACGGAAAACATAGCCGCAAAATACAGATAAAAATAGAAACAATTAGACCATGGTTAATACTTATACTCTTATACATAAATGGAAATGTAATATTAATATGGGTCAGAGGTGAAAATTTTGTTTTGCAAAAAACATTTTAAGAAAATTGGTTTTTTGATGGATGGTCATACCTATGAGAAGAAACACCAAAACTTCAACAATTGAATTTCCTTCTGATTTTCTACCTTATAAGTTTTGTAATCATAAAAAGTTTCAAAACTTATATAAATGGGGCTCGGATAGTTATGGAAATACATATTTTTTCCTGCTGATAGCACAACGACTAAATAATCAAGGAAAACGCACTTTTACTTGATTACAAGCCTCTAGAGTGACTTTTAATTCCCATATTTTTCCATATTTTGCGATTTTAGTCCATATTTATGTATTCAATATTTTTCTCCATATTTTCCCATTTTCATATATTTTGGACATATTTGGCGATGTTTGGCTAAAAATGCATTTTTTTCTCTCTCTATTTTGGCATTTTGAGCATATTTTACACACATTTATAAAATTTTCGACATTTTATACAATCTTTCTAAGTTTTATGCATTTAGTGTTTACCTTATAATTTTTCGTCATTTCGTGCCTATCATTTACATGACATTTTTCAAATTTGTGGAATGAAAATCAACAAAATGAATGTTTTTTCATTAAAATTAGTTTTGGTTGTAGAAATAATTTTTTTTGCATTTTTAAATAAATTTTGAGCATATATATTATGAATTTTGTTCAATTTAGTCCATATTTTTGTCCATATTTCGGCTTTTAGTCCATATTTTATGGCCATGGCAATTTTATTTCTATGACTCTCCGAGGGCCTTACTTATATAAGTTCCCATTTTTATAAAATGACATAGCCACCATCTGCATATTCTGCAACCTCTTCCACTTAAATAGGCTTTTATAAAAATCAAAATTTACACCTTCCACACCCTGCTGCCGTTCTTCATCATCATATGACGACCCGCTCGCCGTTTGTGTCACGGGATTTGTATGGGATTGATGATGGCGCCGAAGAACTTTACATCGGTTTTTTTTTGTTATTTACTATAATAAAACCAAAAAATTCTATATTTTTATATATAAAAAAATGGTCAAAGATAAAACTAAGAAACGACTTTTGCGGTAACAATTTAAGTTAAAACAGAGGAATATGAGTAGGGATTACACATTGGTTTTCCCGGTGACCAAAATTTTCTATAGCGATCTGATGAGCCTTATCTGATGAGCAATAATCAGATGATCCTGATCGGGATGCTATGGCTTTTTAAAAGGGCCTAAACTCAATCCATCCTTTATAAATTTAATGTATTTTATAAGATCGACGATTTTATTGCGCTATTTTTGTAGTATGTAGTCCCGGCCTATATTAAAACCCAACCTAACAGATCATAAATCATAGCAGTTCAATGAGGCCGGTTCCTTAGGGGACAGGGGAAAGGGCAGGCGACTTATCTTTTATAATAAATAATAATCGTGGATTTAATCGCAATAATATACATGACAAATCTGATGATATCAAACTTAAATTTATTTTTAATACCGAAAGCAATTCTGGAATTGCAATAATAAAAATGAATCAAAAAAAAAACTCACGAGTGGAACTATCGCGTCTATCCGAGGTACCTACCTATACGTATATAAGTAAAATAAACAAATTTTTGAATTAAAAATTCGATTTTATATAAAATATGTATACGGGCGAATATTTAGAACAACCAACAAGCCACCAATTCGCGATGATGACCCTGGACCGGTGCCAAGACTTTCTGTACGTGTTCGGTGGCCGTTGGAACTGGCCAAGGCTGGTGTGGCGGCACAACCTGCTCACCGGCACATGGACAAAGGTGCCCATTCGCAGCAGTGACATCCCACAGCAAGAGGAGTACAACAACCATCTGCAATGGACCATTGGTCAGCAATTTTCTAGATCATCAAAACTTTAAAGTGCTGTTGGGTCATTAGTCAAAAACCGCCATAATGGGCATTAGTTAAAAAACCGCCATAACTCAAAAGCCGAGACAGATCATTTCCCCGCCGGTCGTTTCCCCGCCGCAGGTGAAAAATGCTTATAACTTTTTTCGGGTATAACCTAGAGAAATGAGTTTGGTGTCAAAAGATAGCCCTAAATGTCTGCTATAAACTTGCAAAAACGCTCGCCGATTTGGCCATATAGGAAAAGAGTTATGGCCAAGTTAAGCCATAAAATCGTGGTTTTGGCAAAAATCTGGCCATAAGAAAAAAGTTGAACCGATTTAGCCGCTCGCAAAAACGTTCAAATATCGTCTGTAAATCCCGATAGAAAACTGTGGTTTGAGTAAAGAGAAGGTTATACCCGAAAAAAAGTTATAAGCATTTTTCACCTGCGGCGGGGAAACGACCGGATGATGTGTACCCCTCAAAAGCTTCCCCAACAACTTTTTTTAAAGCTTGCTAGGCCAAAGCTTCCAGCGATAAAGTTGTGCAGAATATTATGCTCTATCTTTTGATATTTTTTGTTTTTCGAAATTAGAATAAAAATTTTGAAAATTTTCGAAACTATCGAAAACTAAAGTTTTTAGTAGGTATTTCGAACTTTTTGTTAGAATTTCAAAAAACTAAAATACTAGAAGATAGAGCATAAAATTTTGCACAACTTTACCGCTGGAAGTTTTGGCCTAGCAAGCTTAAATAAAAGTTTTTGGAGAAGTTTTTAGTTTATGGCGGTTTTTAACTAACTACAAGGCACCTTTAAAAGTGCCAAGGCGAAACTAAAAAAAGTGCCACAAATCTTTTAGTCTTTTTGCTTTTTCGGATAACCCTGAAAAAGTTCGAAATTTATTGAAAAACTTATTAATTTCGATCTTTTAAAATATCAAACTTTTCAGGGAATTTCGAAAAATGGAAAGACCAAAATATAGAGCATAAGATTCTGTGCAATTTTGTCCATTATACTTTTGATCTAAGTCTGACAATATCTAACGAAAAAGTTTAAAAAAAAATTCGTGCATTTGGTACGGCTATCCGACATTTGAGGATCTGATTGTGAATCATTCGTATCAGGCACTAATTTTGCGGACCATTTATAGGTTTCTTTTTATAACTCGGTTCAATCGTAACATAAAGAAATAAGTATGGTGTTAAAAAATAAAACAAAAATTAGATACTAAAATAATTTTAAATACATTGTATTGGACCATAATGAAAAAAGTAATGGTCAAAATATTGCGAATTTGGCCGAAAATAATTTTTGGCAATAACACGAATGATTTTTGGCTATTTTTTGAATACGCTAATTGGAATTGGTATTAGGTTCATTTACAGCTAAAATCGATTCTGTTTTTGATGTAAATATCGATAGATGAGTTGTTTGGACGAAAAATATCAAAAGTAAATGCAAACTCAAACGAGGGTTTTGAAATTAGCCAAAACTGTGACTATCACGGCCAGAATCATTACGACAGACGAGGCAGGTTGGGATGGGGTTTAAGGGGTTTTGTGATGGTCCATTCTAAGGTATATGATTTTTTAGTTTTTGATACTGATATACATAAGTAGCACCTAATAAAATTTCAGGCAAAAATTATATATTTTATATCAAAAATTGAAAAACATTTTCAGTGCCATTCTTCGCATTGGAAGATGATGCTAATGATAATGAAACATTGATGGCAATGCTTCCGGTTGACTTGCGCACATTCACGGAGGGCGACGATGATGCTATTGAGTTGTGCACATTGCGCATTGTCTTGGCACGAGACTCGCCGCCGTATACCGAGATCAAATCGGTACCCTACCGATTTGAATGGCCGCGCGGCATGCGAAGGTAAATGCAAACCTAAAACTTTCTTTTGCAAGACTTTGTTATATATCAAAAGTGAAAGGCGGGCTGTTATCATTTGATTTTTTCAAATTTGGCGGGCTGTTATTTTTTGGTTTTTTTAATTTACCCACACCATTAACAGCGGACTGGGTCAATTGATTGCCGCCGATTCATTGCCCCCAATTCATCGCCCAATTTTGCAATTAATTTTTTTCGCAAGCCACAGATTTCAAAAAAATCAGAGGCCTCTGATTTTCTAAAAATTTTAGAGGCCTAGAATTTTGAAAACATTTTAGGTTTTTTTAAAATTTTCAGAGGCCTATAATTTTTAGAAATTTTCAGAGGCAAAGGAATTTTCAAAAAATTTCAGAGGCAGAATTTAAATAAATTTTCAGAGGCCTAAGATTTTCTAAACATTTTAGGTTTTTTTTTAAATTTTCAGAGGCCTAGAATTTTTAAAAATTTTCAGAGGCTTAGAATTTTCAAAAAATTCAGAGGCCTGGGATTTTCTAGAAATTTTAGAAGCCTAGGGTTTTTAAAAATTGCCAGAGGCCTCGTATTTTCAAAAAAAAACACATTGACCAGTACAGGCTCTAGTTTAAAAACTTTTTTGGCAAGGAAAAATGGGCAATGAAACGACCCTAGAACAACGGGTAATGAATTGGTGGCAATGAATTGACCCCCACCGCATTAACAGGAATATATCCCGAAAAATACCCCATTATACCGACGAAACTTTGAAAAAAAAAATTAAAAAAAATTCTAAAATGAAATTCTCATTTACTTATTGTCATAGCACCGTTTTTAATTGCTACAGCCCGATAGAAGAATTGGTGGGCAGGTACACAGGCGATACTCTCTTAGGGAGGAGCGATGGCAGACAATTTTACCATGTGCCGTCCGATTTCGACCATTGTGCCGAAATTTCGGTCTTTGAATACGACAATCTGAGCAAGAAATGGCGGTGGCGACGCATCAATCAGGTGCCAACAATTGAGGGGCCTTTGAAAAGGAAAAATTGGTTTAAAAAGGGTGTCAGAGGACGTTCTTTCACTAGGACAAAAAGACAAAATTTGGCATTTTTAAAAAATTTCTCTTAAAAATCCAACTTTTGATAAGTTCTTAAAATTTCAATTTATTTAGAGAATCTTGGAAACCTAAAAAGATCAGAATGTATTTTTCCTTTATAATTATATCCGAGTTTTTATGTCTTGGACCGAGTTTGCGCACTCGATCACGGTGTCCCAAAATTCCCGGTCATTTTATGATTTTTCTAACATTTTAATTTTTCATTTATGAGCCTTAAGAATTTACTGCTAAAAAGATCGAATGAAAAATGGTCTGCAAATTGGTTTTTCAATATGTCAAATTTTTTAGATGGTCAAAAAAAGGTCCCTTAAAGGCATTTTTAGTTCATCTAAAAATTCTACATATTGAATCGATCGATTTGCAGACCATTCTTAGGTATGAAATTGTCATCATCTGCCTTGTATTTATCTTATGGTGTATTTTTTTTTAATTTTAGGACATCAAGGAGGATGATCCTGTCTTTGGAGCAATAGAAACAATGAGCCATTGCAGTTTTATTCCATTCCTTGGCAAATGGCACGGACAATGCGCAATTTGTAAGTAAAGGGCGTGGGGAGGAGGGGGAAACGGTGCCGAGAAATCAAGAGAAGGGCCACATCGGACATTAAAAATATTATTCGGTAATTATGCGCTGAAATGCCAAATTGGCCATAGGGCGCTAAGAAACCAATTCTGTGGAAAATTTCAACTTCACTATGCCAAAAGTTCAAATATGCCTATTTTGGTATAAAATTATTTCCCCAATTACAGGCAAAAATATCCGGAAATTTTGGAGATGTGAAATTGCAAAAATTTTGACTCCAAAAAATCAGCATAAATTTCACTCAATTACATGTTAATCGACTCTAACTTGTCGGTAATCGATGCTTAAAATTATCAAAATTTAGTTTTTTGGGCCTTGAGAAGGAGGAGGACTTGCTTTCGACCGAAAAAAGCCGGGAAGAGCACCTGCAATGGATGAATCCCCCATACTGTGCGGGCACAGAATCTCAGAAAAGGGTCAGCAAACCAATTTTATATCCCCTTTAACCTTTAACACCAAATGAGTCTATCAAGTGTGTATGTCACCAATGTAATTCTCCAAAACTTTTAAAGCATTTTTATTATTTTTTCAACGTTGTGAAAGATCGTGTTTTTTTTGTTTTGTAAAATTTTTCAATTTTTTTTAGTTTTTTTTCCTAATTTGGGAGACAATTTACACCTATTTTCTTTCTGAAGCTGGTTAGGCCAAAACAATAAAAATCTAACAAGTAAGTTTTGCAAAATGTCGTACTGATTCTTTTGGTATAAATTTTTTAATTTCTGAATCAAGATTTTTTCGGAATCATTTGTCGGAATTTCAAAAAAAGCGAAAGAATCAACATATATCCCTCTGGGCAATTTTATCTTTTATCGACTAGCTTTTTTACAAAAAAAATTCCTGTGACTATATGGTACATGTATCTGATACCGAAATGTTCCCCATGCCCTTTCAGCTGCTCATTTTCACCATTGATGCCCAAAAATGGTCGGTGGTCGATGTGCATCCGGATGCCACCTTTGGGTATCCCATTTACCGCGCGGGTGCTGCGCATGATGTGGCAGAAGATGTGTTTTATTTGGTGGGCGGGATAAAGCGCAACATGGTAAGCTCCAGCAGGCCGATACCGAGGGAGGACAAGCCTGGAAAATTAAAAAATTTTGCTTATGGTTTGGGCGAAAAGTGCAAGAAAGGGCATTTGTTAAGCTTTCTTGGCAAATACTATAAAAAGTAAAATTGTAAAAATTTTAAGTTAATAATAATGTTTATTTCATTCGCAAGGTACCATCGGTACACTAACAGCGAACTCAAAAGAAAATACAATAATAAGTGTCAAATTCAAAATGAAACAAAAATAAGAAGAAATTGGTGAGCAAACGCACGAAAATATGTGAAAAATTAAAATAGGGTGAATTATGAATCCAAACCGTTCAAATCCAGTTCTTCAATGTATTTTTTAAAATTTTCTGTGCTAGAGGCTTCAAATACTTCCTTGGGCAATTTATTCCAATTTGTAACAACCCTTGTGAAAAAATTTTGCTGAGATTTTGCAAAATATTTTCTATTTTGAAGTAAATATGGTCTTCTACATGCTCTCTTCGTAAAATTGAAATATTTATTTGGATCTAAATGTGTTCTCTTGGTAATGATTTTATGGGCCATTGCCAAATCAGATATCTTTCTTCTAATAGATAGCTTTTTTAATCCACAAATTTTAAGTCTTTCTTCATAGTTACGTGGAATTAAACCACACTTCGATAGTGCCCTTCTCGTAAAGAATTTTTGTACTCTCTCTATACTCTGACAAGTTTGCTTTTTATTGGGGTTCCAAATCTCGGTACTATATTCTAAGTGAGGTCGGACATATGATTTGTAAGCCAAAATAATTTTGTTCAAATCACGAGTTTTCAATATTCTTAAAAGATGGTATGCAACTAAATAAGCTTGTTTAATGACCTTATTTATTTGGATGCTGAAAGAAAGTTTATTATCGATCATAATCCCTAGATCTCTTATACATTCTGCCTCTGAAATTACATCATTTGAAAGCTGATATGATGTTTTGTTATTGTTTTTACCTAAATAAAGGACAAAGCACTTATTAAAGGATATTTCGATGCCATTCTTTTTGGACCATTTTTCTAAATTCAAAAGGCCATTTTTGAGAAAATTTAGGGATTCATCATTTTGATGGGAAATATATAGCTTTATATCATCTGCATACATTTTGACATGAACTTCTCTTGGGAGACTTTTTGGCAAATCATTAATAAAAATCAAAAATAAAAGAGGTCCCAAAACACTGCCTTGCGGCACTCCCGAGTGCGTGAAAATGGGATCCGAATAAGTTTCACCAATTTTAACCTTAAATGAACGTCCAATTAAAAAATTCTCAATAAATTTGAAAATTTTTCCTTTGATCCCAATTTTATTTATTTTTTGGAGTAATAATTCTATGGGAACACTATCAAAAGCCTTAGCAAAATCGATATAAACTACATCTATACAATTTTCATTTTGAAGCGCATTATAAAAATCATCTAACATTGTCAAAAGCTGGCTCGTTGTTGATCTTTCTTTTAGAAAGCCAAATTGCTCACAATCAAAAAACTTTATTTTTTGAAGAAAGGTAATTATTTTGGTCGAAATTATTCGTTCCATAACTCTACAGGTTGTACAAGTTAGGGAAATAGGCCTATAATTACCCGGATTATTTCTATCACCCTTTTTAAATATGGGTATAATGAATGATGTTTTCCAAATAGGTGGAACTTTGCCATAATCAAGGATTATCCTAAACAGTTCGGTAAGAATTGGTGCTATAGTCTCAGCACACTTATTAAGCAAAATGTAAGGTATGCCATCAGGGGAAGTTGAATTTTTATTAGGTAAATTTTTGAGAATTTCTATAGTAGCTAAAATATCAAAATCAATATCGGTAATTTCTGAGGAATAATGGATAATGTCATCATTAATTTTTTCGTAATTTCTAAAAATAAAGGATTTTTGAAAATTATTTGCCATCAAATTAGATTTGTCATTTTCTTTAAAATGGAACCTTCCATTTTGATCAATCAATGGGGGAATATCGGTGTCTTTTTTAAACTTATTATGAATAAATTTATGGATTGCATTTTTGCCTCTATTAAGTATTGTTGATTCTTTTTGATTATAGGCCATTTTGAGCTGTGTATTTAGTAATCTAGTAATAACTTTTAATTCAATTTTCTAGTTTTCTCTGGTTTAAATATTGTATCTTAGATGAATAATTTGTTTTGATAATTTTATTTAATGGCCTCATCGGAAATATTTGACTGAAAAGCTGTAAAAGCAATGTGACAAATGCGTTATATTTATCCCCTATGGCAAAGTTTCGGCTTAAAAAATCAGTCCAATGAGTTTCTGCATATAAGTGATTTAATTTATCAAATTTATCCTTTCTAAAATTTCTGATTAGTTTCTTTGATTTCGGGGTTTTTGTAATTGATGAATTTAAGGAAAAATCTATTATCTTATGGTCAGATGTCGAAAAATTCTGACCCACTTTCAAATTTTTGACTAGATTAACCGTGTTAGACATAATTAAATCTAAAATTGAGTTTTCTCTAGTTAGTTCGTTAACTAATTGGTGAAAATTATTCTGGAGCGAAAATTCAAGAATAAGGTTACCTATTTTATCATTTTGGGCATTTGAGTTTTCCCAATCAATTTTCGGCCCATTAAAATCTCCTGTTATAATGCAATGTCCTTTTATTTTATCCGAAATAAAATTAAATGCCTTTTTACTGCATGTGAGAGAACAGTTTGGTGGCCTGTAAATACAAATAACATTTATACTTTTGTCTAATAATAATTTTAGATGTATAATTTGGCATTGATATTTGGTCCCTAGAAAAATAGTTTCATGTGGAATATCCTTAGATATAAAAATAGCACAACCTCCTCCTTTTTTATTCTCTCTATTAGCTAAAATTATATCATATTTGTATTCTCTGTTAAGTTCACCAATAATTGTATTCTTTTCATTAAGCCATGTTTCTGTGATAATAACTATTTTTGGTTTATTATTTTCGACAAGAAATTCTAATTCATGGATCTTATTTGCAAGAGATCTTGCATTAAAATACGTACAAGGGATTGTCACATTAGTATTGGAATTTTTGCCCTTATTTAGTAAATGTGGTTTGCTCAATAAGCCCTAGCGGTTTTGTTTGAACGGTTTGGGATTTTGCAGGGTCTCAATGCGAAGGTCAACGACAATAAATTTGAATTGGTTCAGGGAAGCATTGGCCTCGTAGGCTCTTTTGCGAAGCTCATACAATAATGAAAGTTCCGGTGGGGTCATGTCCCGCCTAACCAACAAGTTACGCGGGGCATTTTCAATTTTGGGGAGATTTTTGCGAAATCGACGAAGAAATAAATCCCGGGAAATCTGATCAATAAATGGCACTTTAAGAATCCTTGGTTTTTGTGGCATTCCATTTCCCGACTCACGGACAGTGGCAGGATGCCTGTGCACTTCATCAGCGACAAGCTTGTCAGCCAGCCCGCATTCCTCCACAATGTTCTGGACCAACGCCTTGGCATCGACATCCTCGGGCACACGCTCAATGACCGCTCGCTTGGACTTTGATTGGACCGTTTCTGGATGTGTCGCCGCGTAGTTCACCATCCCCGACAGCAGCGATGGGTTGAGGTCAAGGCAGGGAGGAGGGCAGCCCCACGGAACGGCGGCGGCGGGTCGANTTGTTGTTGTTGGTGCTGGACCAGGTTGATCAGCTCCTCCACCCTCGCCTCGAGCCGTTCCAATCGATCAGCCCAATCCGGTTGAACAGTGCTGTCGTTGTTGCTCGACTTGTTGGCCAACTTCTCCACCAGCTTCTCGATCCGATCCAGGCGAGCAGCGAAATCGGTTGTCGATTTGTTTGCATTGCGAGTGGTGACATTGGTAGACATTTTGTTAGAATTAGATGTGAATTTTCTCAAACTCAAATTTGGGTAATTAAACCGGGTAATTAAAAAGTTCTAACTTTTTGCTTTTTTAATTTTGGAATTCTACTGAAAATTTTTGAAATTTTCAATTTTCGAAAAATTGTATTTTTATGGAAATTCCAAAAATTTTCGGTGAAATTCGAACAATTGAAAATCATAATTTTGGTCAAAAGACAGTAGAGTGTTTATTAAAAAGGCCAAAATAAGAGCATTAAATTCTGCAAAATTTTATTTCTAAAGTTTTAAGAAAGTTTATCAAATGGGTTCTATGCTAAGATTGTGGATTTGGCACTTTTTAGCTCCTTAGATCCGACCACCGTGCCGAAAACTAATACTATCATTCGCTTTTTTAGTATTTGTCTGGCCACGAAAAACACAGAGTCTTCGACGAAATTTGGACACTGAATTTGGCCACATTTACCTGGAACAAACTTGTGCATTGCCGCCTCCAAACACCGGTGTTCAATGCCACGGCCAAATATTCGACAGAAGTGAATAATAAATTGATTAATATTTTCTCATTTTTAAAGAAAATAATACCGTAAATTCTCTATTATAAGGCCTAGGCCTTATATTTTTCAACCTCGGTTGAAGGGAGGCCTTATAATAGAGGGAGGCCTTATATTAGAGGGAGGGCCTTATATTTTTCAACCTAATCCGTCGGGGTGGAGGGTGGCCAAAAAAGTGCTATGTCAAATCACTGAAAAGTGAAAAGGCATTTTTTCTTGAAAATTTTTATTTATTTTTTCATAAAATACAATAAAACTCCACTTAAAAAACTATTAAAATACTGTCTAATGGCATCAATTCCATCCAAGGAGGCCTTATAATAGGGAGGGCCTTGTAATGGAGGGAGGGCCTTATATTTTTCAACCTCTGTCGAAGAGGGGCCTTATATTAGAGAATTTACGGTAACTAAAAACAACTAACATAAACATCGGGGAAAGCCTTTAATAGGTCCAATCACCAATCACCGAATTTTTTTAATCAACTTGGGAAAACACTTTTTTTAAACTTCAAATTAATGATTTTCTTATTTCGATTAGAAGACCTAGACTCTAAATTTTTTTTATATTTTTTTCAATTTATAACCAATTGATCCATCAGCCCCAAATTGGCCACAATCACATTTTTCAAATATATTTTTAGACAGGCTCATTGTTCGTTTTTGGCGGCGTGACAGTCTCCGATCGTATCGACTTTATCAACAATTGTAGCGAGTTTGTCAAACCACCAATTCCATTACAAAGAATACAAATACAAGTTTGTTTTAGAAAAAAATAATAATATTATTATTTTTTTGCGTTTGCAAAATTGCGAGATGAAAAATTTTTTCTTTTTGGAAAATATCTGAAAAATTTCCAAAAAAAATTGAAAATTTCAATGTTTACTGCATTTTGGTTGAAGAATTTTTAAAATTCCAATATAGGAAATAGGTATGCTATAGCACAGAAAATAAGGAAAATTTTTGAAAATTTTTAATATTTTCAAAAAAAAGTTCGAATTTTTTCATGTAATTCGAAAACTAAAAAGATAAAAAGATTTATCATAAAATTTTGAACAATTTTATTCTTTTATGCTTTTGATCTAACAGAATTTAAACAAGTTTTAGATCAAAATTTTATATTTGGCAATTTTCGCACCATTTGGCAACTTTTTAAACGCCGTATTTGACACTTTTTTGAACGTCTTAGCACCATAAATCCCAGCCCTGTAACCTTTGCAATAATTTTTTAAATTAATTTTTAAATATATTAATGCTACGAAAATTTGAGCTTCAAGGAGAAAAGTAATCAACTTTCTTAAGGGAATGACCGTGAAAAGACTGGGACATATTTGTGCGGAAAAAATATGCAAATTTGTTAAAATACCAAGTGCAAGATACTCGAATACGAATGAATTGGCCAAAATATGTAAAAATTTGTACTTTTAATTTTCACCATTTTATTCACATTATTTATCGTCGGTGGATAAAAATGAACACTCATTTTTCCTCGTACTTTCAATTTGTTCTGCGGAAAGGATTTTTCATGATTCCACACATATTTGGGGCATGCTCCTTGGGCAATTTTCCCCTTTATTTCCTATAAAAATTACAAAAAATAAAATTAAATTCTTTCTCAAATTTTTTAATTTTATGCTGATGAGCAGTGACAGCGGCCCCGATAAGGGAGTCGGAGAAACATTCAAAAAATCGGGCCAATTTTCCTCTCATAATTTACATCACCATCAGCAGCAGGAAAGGGCGAAACTCAAGGATTACTGGAAACACGAACTGTTGAAAATTTTTTGTAAAATATTACCAGAGACTGGTTATAACCTTTTTTTTAATTATTTAGCCTCTGGATCTATTTAAACATATTTTTAGATGGTTTTGAAGTATTTTAAATACATTTTATAAAATCTATTAACCGATTTTGGATTTTTTGGGGCCAAAATTTCTTCACAAAATTGCAATAAAAATTTAGGTTTT
>LDKF01001786.1:18843-32854 GCA_001026735.1 Rotylenchulus reniformis
CCCCCCCCCCCAAAAAAAATCGTCCAATAATCAGTGCCATTATCCATTACACATTTTTCATTTAGTTGGCAATCCAGGGAGTTACCGAGACCCGGCGCACATTGGAGCTTATCAGGAACAATGTTACGGCGTCCGACGATGGTCCATCGAAGGCGGGGAAGGACCTTCTCCTGCAGAGCTCCGCTGGAGACCAACATTCGTAATTTTTTTTTTGAATTTTCTTTGGATTTTTCAAAAAATTAATGCTAAAATATTTAAAATGCATGGACATTTAAGGAAATTTCGGCGGTATTTTTACACTATATGACCCATTTTTTGGTATTATTTTTCTTGAACTTTTTCCATCCAAAAATTTTCCTAGCCATTTTTATATGGGATTAGGTAAATGTTTATTCAGAATAATAAAATAGAAAAGGCATTTAAAAAAGAGCTTATTAATTATTAGAGCCTGGATTCTAGGTGCTAAAACCGAAAAATAAGTAACTATTTTAGGTTTTTACCCTAAATAGGCGGTAAACTCCCCGAAATAGGTATTTTGATGTTTATTGCATTTTAATGAAAGCATTTTGGTCCGAAAAAAAAGTTCAAGATAAGTTTTTTAGGTTTTATAAAATATCTTTAAAATGCTTTTAATTATCTAAAACATGTTTAAATTTAAACACATCCAAAAACTAAAAATTAAAATAAAAAAAGAGGTTCTAACCAAAAATCCGGTCTCAGTTAAATATTTTCATGTTTTTATTGCATTTTCATGAAAGAATTTTAATGAGGGTTTCGAGCTTAACCACCCTGATCAGGATCACTCACCTCGGGAAAACCCTTTTACTCTGTTTAATTCCATTCGCTAGAGAATTTTATGAACTACGAAATTTCTACCAAAAGGTATTTTTTGTGGGAAAAAAGTTCATGAAAAAATGGGTACCATAAACTGTATAATCACCGAAATCTCAACATTTTTAGTCGAAGCATCACTTGGACCTCGCTGTTGAATGAATTGGATCATCCGACATCATCAACGGCGAACAACACTTGGGAGGAGAGCAACTTCACAGCTGATGGAGGTGAGGAATTTTGGTTTTTTATTAAAAAAACTATTAATCCAAGGGTAAAAAAGGGTAAAAATTTTTACTACCCAAAATTTCAAAAAAGTAATTTTTTTGATACTCATACCGTTTACATGCTAAATTTTTTCAAATTAATCAGAAAAACCAAATTTTTCAAACTCGCTTAAAATCTACGAAATTGGATAATAAATCCAAGATATTTTATATGTCTAATGGTTATTTATTAATTTTGGAATAAAATAAATTTTCAAAAAAAAATTGGCATCTAAAGGGCATGAGTAGTGAGCAGTGTTGTGCACTCGTACTTCGTACTCGTACTACGAGTACGAAGTACGAGGGGTCCGAAAGGGTCGGTACGAGTACGAAGTACGACCCCATTTTTGGCCCTAAAACTCGTACCGACAAGCACCCCTAAGAATGGCATTTTTTAGAAAATTCGGAAAATTTTTTGATGAAATCCCTTAGGGGAATGACATCAATTTGTCAAAATTTTCTCCGGCGGCCCCTATCGGGACCGCCGGCACCATTTTTTCATTGTAAATTGAATTGAATTTGCATTTTTTTATTAAATTTTTTCGAAATTTTTTGAAAAGTACGAGAAAGTACGAGGTACTAGTACGAAGTACGAGCACTTTTGGGTGGTATGAGTACGAGTACGAAATACGAGTGGTCAAAAAAGGCCGGTACGAGTACGAAGTACGAGCAAAGTACGAAATGCACAACACTGGTAGTGAGGACCAAATTTTAAGTTAAAAATTAAATAAAAAAAATAATCCAATGGATTTCGCTTGTGCTCGATTTCTAAGTAATTTGTTTTTATGATTAAAATTTTACATTAAAAAATTGTATTTTGTGTCAATAAATAAGCAATAATTTAATTATAAAAAGAAGCTAAAGCCCACCTTAATTTGTCCCGATTTTTTTGAATTTGATTTTCGAATTGGTGTAAATTTTCGAAAAATTCTTTATTTTTCTGAAATCCGATTAAATTTTGATCAAAATATTAAAGAGAATTGTTCCATCGTTTTCTAATCTTTTTTTGCACTTTGATAATAAGGCCTAGCCAGATTAAAAAATAATAATTTTCAGAACATTTGCGCCATTTGGTCACGGCCCAAGAGGCGCAAGAACAGCCAGCAGTTATCCAAGACCATGAAGGACCGGATGAGCAGGAATGTGAAGAAGCCGATGGTGGGAATGAGAAGGATTTATTGGTAAGAAAAAAAATAGGCGCTAGTTAAAAGACGGCCCTTTTTGAAAACCCACTAAAAGGGTCCCCCCCCCCCTTTTAGACAAAAAAGAAATTTTTTTTGTTTTTTTCCCATGCTTTTGATCATAAAGTAGTTAAAAAGGTTAAAAAAAGCAAAAAAACTTTTTTGGTTTTCAAATGAAAAGGGTACTCCTGTTAAATTTGTGCCCATATTTTGAATCTGATCTGAATTTATTATCCTGCGAGAAATTTCAATTGTTTTAATTGTTTAATCAATGGATCCAATGGGGAATCACAATGGTTCGCTTAATATGCCTACAATGGCGGTCAGGGCAATGGCAACGGAAATGACAACGGTCAGGGTAACGACCCTGACAATAATCACCAGGAAGGCCAAGCCGAGGGCAACAACGAGTCAACGAACAACGAAGGAAATAATGAAAATAATGGCGCACAAAACAATAACGATGGTAATGGCAACGACGCACGCAACGACCAGCACGATCTCCGATTTGCTCCTCGTGTCACCGAATCGCCGTGTCACCGAATCGCCGCCGTCGTCACCCGACTCTGAAGGCGAAAAACCAACTCCTAAGCAAGGGCACCACCAGGCAAAGACGTCCAAACGCAAGTGCACAGCGCATAAGACTAGCCCTAACTCTCAGGATGAAGACCAAGAGGAAAATGGTAGGTGTGCCCGAAAATATTTTTATTAGATATTTTTTTTAAATATTTTTATATTTTTTTATTTTCCATTTTTAGAGCCTGTTCAATACCCAATTGTCACGGATTTTTGGCCTCATCCAATTGGCCGTCGGCCTAGCCAGGGCACCTCGAACACGATTGCAGGCTCTTCTGGTGCAGCTAATGGTGCAAACTTCGGTCGTCAGGGTGAGTAAAAAACATAATTTTTTACACACAGAAATTTGCAATAAATTGATTATAATTAGGGAGCGAACTTTTAGGGAATTCCCTTAAGCCAAAATAGGGATCTATTAGGGAGCAAAAAAGGGCCCAAATAGGGAGAAAATAGGGAGCTATCTAGCGAAAATAGGCAAAAATAGGCAACAAATTTTTTTCAAAATATGATCTAAAAATTCAAAAATTTCGTCTAAAAAGGCATATTATGCCTTTTAAACCCAAATTAACCATATCTTGAGATGTTTTCAAAATAAAAATTGAAGTTTCACAAAAAATATTTAAAAAAAAAATTCGAAATTTTTTCAAAAAAAATTGAATAAAAAACTAAAAATTATCCCAAAATTTTGGGAAAAACTAAAAATTTTCCAAAAATTTTTCGGAAAAAAACTAAAAAATTTTTTCCAAAAAATCTAAAATTTTCGGTTTTTATCTTTTCCAAAAACTAAAATTTTTTTTCCAAAAAATCTAAAATTTTCGGTTTTTTTGCATTTTTGTGAAGAATTTCTTTAAAAATAAGCCAAAATAGGGAGAAAATAGGGAAAAAATGGCGAAATAGGGAAAAATTTAGCCGCGCTTATAGAAATAGGGAAAAAAAGTTCATCAAAATACGTTTAAATATGTCTAAAAACGCGTTTCTGAGCGTTTCCCTACGATTCCCTGTTTTTTAAAAAATAGGGAATTCCCTAAAAGTTCGCTCCCTAATTATAATAAAAAAATAATTTTTCAGAGCGAAAGGGCAATGATGATGGCTCCGACTACGAAGAACCGGAAGAGAATTCTGGGTGTGGGTGGGGAGATGAAGGGCAAGGGCTTCGACTTTCGACTTCTCGACGCAGTACTTGGACTTGGGCTACTCGTCCGCCATTGCCGCAAGCTACGGCCAAGGGACCGCAGCCGTCGCAAGAAGTAGATGATGAAGAAGAGCAAGGGCAGGGAAAAGAGCAGAAGCGTGGGCGTGGACCCAAATGATTGATCAATCGCAATCAAATTACGACCTAATTCATTATCTGCAATATTTTTTGTGCCCAACTAACTCCAATTATACAGGCAACAAAAGGGCAAACGCTTTTTTTTTGAATAAATATTTGTCTTCTTTAAAGCCAAAAAACCCATTGGAAATTGTTCAATTACAGCCATATTTTGGCACTACTTTAAAGTGGGCGTTTTTGAAAACCCACATATTTAACAGGGGGACCCTTTTCATTTGAAATCCAAAAAAAATTTCTTTCATTTTTTACCTTTTTAACTAATTTTGAGCAATTTTTTTCTTTTTTTGCCCAAAAGGGGGACCCTTTTAGTGGGTTTTCAAAAACGCCCACTTTTAAAGTAGTGCCAGTGGTTTCCGCTAATAAATGGAAAGGTGTAAAAAAATCCATTTCCTATTAATCAGCATTTCATGCTTAATTGAACTCAACCCAATTTTTTACTTATTATTAGGCTATAAATACTTGCATAGCGGCCGTAACCTTAACAGAAGGTTTACATATTGGAAGTGTTCGAAATTTTATCAAAAATGCCGAGCAAGCGCCAGAATAGCTAAGGGACAGCAGGGCGATGTTCTGCTGAGAGGACAGATCAAATCATCAATTTCACATAACCACCAACCCGAGAATCCAAAGAAACAGGAGACGGAAGAGATGCGAGCAGAAATTAAGCGGAAGATCAGGGAGAAGCCAGACATAACGCTGGACGAACTCCTGGAAAATGTGTCTGAAGAAATGCTTCGTGCTATGAATGGCAAGGATGCAGTTAGACAAATGGTTTACAGGTTGTGGAAATTAATTATTTGAAAAATAAAATCAAATTGATCAAATTTGAGGGAAAAAAGGAAATACGGGGGCGCTCAGCATGGCGAGGCAAAGAAGAAGGGGAGGAACTTTTGATGCTTGATGATGATGGAGTTTGGCTATGAATATTTTTCATTTTAACGAATTTATTTCTTATTTGTGTCATGTCAATTTTTTTTTATTTATTTGTGTGAATTCTGCAGATTAAAAAATCGGAAAAATATGACCAAAATATGTTTCATTTAGCAGATTAAGAAGCCGATTACTTATGAGAAAATAATTTTTTTATAGTAATGCTTCGAAAAATCATTTTTAAGGATCCAAATTAATCCGAAAATGCATTCTGTATTGAATTTGAAAATTTCTATTTTATTACTATTTCGGTGGAATTTCTCTGAAAATTTGATTAAAATCTCCTCCTACTGTTAGCACAAGATTGATAGACAGATCTTCGATTCGTATGTGTTGTAGCAGATTCTGAATTTTCAGCCGAAACTGAATTTGGGAGCCAGTTCATTGTCAAACTCAACAACTTATGATCTAAAACTTTAGCTTGGTGGGTTTACCAAATATTCTGAAAATTTCAACACATTTTATTCATCCCACATGGCCAAAACATCATCGAACATCAAAACATAGATAAAATGTTCGGATGATGTCTTGACCATGTTCGGATGAACAAATTGAATTGTAAACGAAAATTTGGAGAAAAAAATTACTAAGTTAAGAAGGATGCTAAGTCAGGTGCTAGGGCGCGCTAGGGCGTTTTGCGTTTTTTTTCTTCAAAAAATCAATCATTTTTGCAATCTATTATAATAGATCGAATTGGTTACTTGTTATTTTCATAAAACTTTGTTCTTAATGAATAAATTTAGTTTGATAATATTTGAGGAGATCACCCTTTTTGGGTCGAAAAAATTTTAAAAAATTTTAAATCGATGAAAACGTCATTTAGTGGTATTAAAGGGCATATAATCCGAATCTGACGTCAGATTTTGTGTTACGTCATATGACATGAGCTTCACGCGAGATAACGTCACGTGAAAATTTTATTTTTTTGTGAAAATCGATGTGCAGACTTTAGAAACGCAACAAAAAACACAAAAAATCATGTCTAATGGGTAAAATTAGAATACTTTTCTGTTTAGGCCCCACCAAACTTTTAATTTTTGATACCAAAATTCTGGAAACATGGCGTAATTTTGCCATAAATAATTAAAAAGATCATTGATAAATTTTTTGTCAATTTATATGTATACACTTTTGCAAGTTTTAAAGATGATTTGTTCCTTTTGATATTTTTAGTTCATATTTTAGCCTTTATTAGTGAATTTTTTTATCTACTATATCATTTAAGCATACCAAAGAAAATACCGAAAATCTCGAGAAATACCGATAATTTTTTTTCGGTATTTTTCGGTATTTTTACCGAATAATCCCGACCGATGCCTTTGTCCGATCTCTAGTTCTAAGATTTTATGAAGAGGAAGTTTTCTATTACGAACTTTCTCTTTGCACCTCTCTCTCCGTGTGCCATTAATTTCTCTATCTCTTCAGTGAAAGATTCGCTTCATAAAATTTAAGTTTAAAGCAATTCAATCGGCGCCCAATTCTCATTTTACATCAAGCAAAAACAAAATGATTTAATTTTAAATAAACGGTATGATGCGCACCGATCACCCACCTTAGAAGGGTGATCGGTGTGAATGAACAATCTATTTATTTATTTATTTAAAATATTTTCTGTATTTTAATGCATTCACATAAATTTTTCAATTTTTTGCCCCTGACCGTCTTGTGTGGTCCCAACCCATCTAGTTTGTCTTATGATGACATTCTTTGGAATGCCTTCTGAGGGTGGGATGAGTGGGTGGAAGCGGCCAAATTCCTTTCGCTTCTCAATGTTTTTGGGGCTCCGATCATCGAATATGTCCCAGAATTGGCATCTCCACTAATCACCTTCAGTAATCGCACATACATATAAACTGCCCGGTCGCCAGCAAACTCAAGACTCACGACATTCCTCGTCTTACTTATTACTCTGTTAAAATTCCGAAATATTATCTTATCTAACCATTTATCATCGTTTTTAGATTTTACTTAAAATTTTCTTCACCAAATTTTTAAAAATGAAATTTCTCATCGTGTTTGTATTTGTTTTCTGCCTTCTCCATATATCTACCCAGGGAGTCTTAATTTTTTGTTATAAAATATAAATTAGGCAATATTTTAGTTCGACTCAAAAACGACCTGTAGTGGTCCGTTTACTAAATGTTGCGGCAAAAATTGTGTCAAAAGTTGGAAAACAGCAGGACTAATTTGGTATGTTTCCGAAAATCTATAATAAAACAAGTTCTATAATTTTATTAATTTAATAGCTGCATTCTTTGAAATATATATTAAAATAAAAACAATCTACCCATCAAATCCATTCCCTTCATTTTTATGAGAATTTATAAATTTAGTGAATGCGACGAGTGTTGGGTTTGGGAAAACGACAAATGTGTGGATCCCACTCCCGATTCCGATCCCGAAGCGACATCAGAAAAGCCGGTTTTGTGCTTAATTATTTTTAAAATAATAGGAATTGAATTGTTTTCTGGTCAGGTGTTCCCAAATGCGCCGGTTCCGAACCAGGCCGCTGAAGACCAGCTTGCCGTTCTGAAGGATATCCGAGCCTTGGTGTCCCAGTTGCTCGAGTTGAAGCGACAAGAGGTATCAAAATAAATCGATGCCTTTTTTCCGAGAAAGATGGAACTGAGGAAATTCAGGCTGATGAGGCCGGGAACACTCAAGAGAAGGAAGCGAAAGAGAACCGTGGAGAATAAAGGATCCCAGGCGGAGAAAGTTCTGTTTTCACAGAATTCTGAAATGATCAAATTTGATCACGAATTTCGCTTATTTATATTCACCCTCCCTAAGTTTTTTATTTTCCATTCACCCTCCGATAATAGTTCCTCTAAAAATTTTTTAACTGAAAACCGATCTAAAATTCCAATTTTTGATCAGTTTTCTCCTCTCGAAATAATCTTTTTTGGGTTAAAAATAATTCAAAATCAATCTTATTGGATCAGATTTGTATGTACAAATTGAATTGGTAAAAGGGGTAATTACTTCGGACTTTTTTGGAGTTATTCATAAAATCCAACGGGTTTTGGATCTCCTATCTCTTTTTATCCACCCACCTCGGATCTCTGCTCACTCTCCTTCGGCCACATTGCCCGTCCGCACTGTTTGGTTCATCCCACATTGTGTGCTCGTCCATGCCGCCCGCTCCGATCCACCATGGCCATCTTTCTAACCCCTCAACCTACTCACCATCGTCATCCGCCGATTTCTAAATCCTCTGAATTTTGTGTCCCCGCTCTTTGATCTTCATATTTTGTTTTTTCCTCTTTTTCATTCTGGCTCTTAACCTCCTCATAAGCCATAAATTGATTTTCCATCTCAGTTTTTAAAGCCAAATTTTTTAAAGCTGCCGGAATTTTTTGTATAAATAATTTCACATACCTCCAATAATTTTTTGCATTGCGCTTGACTTTTTTAGAAAAAAATAAAATTCATTTTTCTGGCATAAAATTGGACAAGATCCCATTTTCCTGTGAAATGCCAAGATTTCCTGCTAAAAACATTCTAGCTAAAGATAATTAGGTCGCTATTTTTTAATAAAATTTATTTTAGATCAGCAGGCCAGAGAGGTAGTTAGTATTGTTTGTCGTTAAAGTGATCATAGATCTGAGGCTACTTCCTCGACTACTTTATTGACGATCAGAGAAAATCGTCGACTTCTTGGCCAATGTGGAGTTCGGTTACCAATGCGCGATCTCCCTCCACATCTTCGATGGGCCATTTTTCAGCCAAACGCTCCAGATCGATGAGTGCCAAATTTTAAATTAAAAACCGGTCACGATCTTTGATGTTATTTGATTTATATTCTCCGTAAGGATCAAAAACTATAACCAGTATGATAACCGGATATATAAATGTATTCCATAAACAACACATAATAATTGCACATAATTAATATATTTAAAACGATGAATATATGTATGTATATGATAAAAAATTATTCCACATTCTAATCATCATTTTTTACAGAAATACAAAAACTACGGGTTGTTTTTTCGCTTCATGTTTCGTCCGAGAATTGCCAACTCAAAGTTGCGATTTTCGATCCAATAAAGCTCTATTTCATATCGTAGAAGCCATTTTTCGGACTCGTATATAGTTTACCCCACATAAATTCAAGAAGTAAGTGTTCAGGGGTATTATTGACGCCCAATTCGATTCTGACGTCAAGTTCGACCTAATGCATCATCTGACGTAATTTTTTACGCTAACCAATTTTTTTGCAATGTTTACTACCAAGGAGAAGTCTTTTAAGCCATTTTAAGGCCTTTTTATGTCGGCGTCAAAAGTGACGTCAGATGAGGCATTGCGTCAAAATGATTCAGCGTCAAAAGTTACCCGGATTCAGCGTCAAAAGTTACCCAAGGAACTTTTTTTTCTTAAAAGAATTATTTTTTTGAATTTATGTGGGGTACTAGGTATATAAGAGCCATTTTTCGAATTGTTCTTTTTCATCAGACAGTTTTAGAAACGTTTTAAACCAGTGAATGTTTTATTTATTTTTTATATGAATGTATCAAATAGAAACAAAAATGATTTAATTTTAAATAAACGGTATGATGCGCACCGATCACCCATCCTTAGAAGGGTGATCAGCGTGAGTGAACAATTTATTTATTTATTTATTTATTTATTTAATTTTTCTGGATATTGATACCCTTCGCATAAATCTTTCAATTTTTTGCCCCTGACCATCGTGTGTGGTCCCAGATGTCTTATGATGACATTCTTTGGAATGCCTTCTGGGTGGAAGCGGCCAAATTCCTTTCGCTTCTCAATGTTTTTGGGGCTCCGATCATCGAATATGTCCCAGAATTGGCATCTCCACTAATCACCTTCAGTAATCGCACATACATATAAACTGCCCGGTCGCCAGCAAACTCAAGACTCACGACATTCCTCGTCTTACTTATTACTCTGTTAAAATTCCGAAATATTATCTTATCTAACCATTTATCATCGTTTTTAGATTTTACTTAAAATTTTCTCCACCAACTTTATAAAAATGGAATTTTTAATCGTGTTTGTATTTGTTTTCTGCCTTCTCCATCCAGCTGGAAGCATTGTAATTTTTTGTTATGAAAATATAATTTAGGCAATGTTTTAGTTTGGTACAGTAACCTGTAGTGGTCCGTTTACTACTTGTTGCGGCGAAAATTGTGAACGCAAATGGTACTTGGGAACACTTACCTGGTATGTTTCCGAAAAAATATTATAATATATTCTAAAATTTTTCTGTTTAATAGTACATTTTATTCTTATACTATAAAATATATCTGCTAATCAAATACATCCCCTCCATTCTTTTATATACATGTATTTTAAATTTTTAAGTGAATGCGTAGAGTGTTGGGTTTGGAAGGGCGACAAATGCGTGGATCCCACTCCCGATCCCGATCCCAAAGATGCAACAGAGAAGGTTGTATACTTATTTTTTGAATAATAAAGTGCATTTTTTGAAGTATGCCGCCGGTTTTATGGATGATCCGGACGATTATTGATGTTGAGGGGGCGAAGCGACGTTTTTTGTGATCCTTTCGGGTTTATCTGGGATTTTTCATTCCTTTTTTTGGATTTTCACTCCTAAATATTTTTTATGGCATTTGCATATTATAATCAGCATAAATGGATAAATTTTTACTATCTTTCCACTAATTTCTGATCTAATAAATTTGATTTTCTGAGGTAAAACCTGATATTCAACGGATTTTTGATATTCAACGGATTAGCCATTTATGTAGAGCTCATGTATGTTTGCTATGGAAATATTTTTGACGATTTTATTGGTTCTAGAAAAATGAATTTTTTTGGATTTCTGATGGCAATTACCAGGATTGGACACGTCTTTGGACACAACCCTATATGTTTTTGATATCCAATAATCGGTCTTTCAATTTTTGGTCCATTGCCCATTCCCTGGTTAAAATGGCAATAAAGAAAAAATCACTATTTAGAGCTCATCTAAGTTTTTTCTCATCTTGTTTTTTATTATTTTTTGTTAGTAATATTGAGTGATCAATTATCAAATTTGAGAAATTTGCATGTATTTCTGAACTTTTCAGCAGTTTTATATTTTTTATCTGCCTCTATATCTATACATATGTGTGATAATCTCCATTTTGGCATCACTTTGCCCACAATGTGCTAAAATGAGCAAAAATTTGTTGGTTGCCAATAGCCAGAATACAAGATAGTAGATGCTATCTAAAAAGTTTTTGGCATAATGTATGTCACGTCATTTCGATGTGGGGTCCTTTCGGCGGCTACCTATCTGAGTTTCGAATGATCTGAGTTTCGAAACAGCCATAACTTTTTTGTAAGACTTGTTAGACCAAAAGTATAAAAAGCAAATATATGCAGAATTTTATGCTCTATCTTTTGGCTTATTTGGTTTTTTGGATTTCCCGGAAAATTTTTGAAATTTTTCGAAATTTTCGAAAAAATGCGAAAAATCGGGTTTTTTCGAAAAATTTCAAAAATTTTTGCGGAAATTTGAAAAACTAAAAATACTAAAAGATAGAGCATAAAATTCTGCATATATTTGCTTTTTATACTTTTGGTCTAACAAGTCTTACAAAAAAGTTATGGCTGATTCGAAACTCAGAGCAGTAGCGCCTTTCGGCACCGATTGTTATAAGCTCGGCTCAAACTTCACCTAGAAAAATTTTTGGTGTTAAAAAATAGAGCATTAAAATACCTCTAGCTCAGGGTGACCTATTCCGAACACCAAAAACATGGCGCCGGCAGTAAAAAACATGGTACTCTTTTAAAACGGCTTTGAAATTGTGAATCAATCATTAGACAAATTTATATATCCTATGGGATAGATATTTTTTAAGCAATTCTTGATTAGAAAGAAAGAGATCAAATGCTTGAGAACCATCAAAATCGGGGTTCAATTTAATAAAGACAAGGAATTTAAGGATTTGGGTCCTTTTCCATAAGAAAATTGATCTAGATTTTAATCAATGCCCGATTTTCTAGTCAAAATGGTATCTCATGGTAACTTAGGAAATCATGGCAAAATCATGGTAAGGACCTCATTTTCATGGAAGGGGGTCGGCGAAAAAATGAGAAAAATTTTCAATTTGGAACATTTTTAATTAAGAAACTTGAACATTTTTTGTTTGAAAATTGATATCTAGTTGTCATCGGCCCCGATAGGGGCCCCCGGAGAAAATGTGAGGATTTGGGCCCTCCTTCATAAGAAAATTGAACATTTTTTGGTAAAAAGCCAATAATTTTTGGAAAATGTTAAAATCATGGTATTTCATGGTAGCTAAGGGATTCATGGTAAAAACATGGCAAGGACCCCATTTTCATGGTAAATACCATGTTTACATGCTAAAAAAGTTACCCTGATTCTAGCTACGAATTGATCCACTGCTCATTTGAGTTGGCTCATTGTAAAAAAAAGATATAGCCAAAATAGTCATCGTCGTCCAATTCCGCCCAATCCCTACATGTTCATTAGTTCTGTTGTTGTTTATTAATGCCCAATTCAAGATGGCCATGGTGGATCGGCACATGAGCGGAGCGGGCGGCATGGACGAGCACACGTGGGATGAAAGACAGGCAATGCGGCCGAACGAGAGCGAGCATTGATCACTTTGTCGCAGATCCGATTCATCATCTCTCCAAAAAAAGTCCGAGATAATTTCCCCTGATCATTTCAAATTGTACATACAAATCAGATCCAATAAGATTGATTTAGAATTATTTTTATACCAAAGAAAAAGAAGATTATTTCGAGAGGAGAAAAACCGATCAAAAATTGGGTTTTTGATCGTTATTCAGTTGGAAGAAATTTTAGAGAAAAAAACATTAAAAAAAAATTCAGAGAGAGTGATAGAGAAAATAATAAAAAAAAGCGAAAGTCGTGATCATATTTGATCATTTCAGAATTCTGTGAATATAGAATCCTTCGCTTTGCATCCTTTACTCTCCACGGACCTCTTGTCGCTTCAACTCGACCAATTGGGACACCAAGGCGCGGATATCCTTCAGAACGGCAAGCTGGTCTTCAGCGGCCTGGTTCGGAACCGGCGCATTTGGGATCGGCACATTCGGGAACACCTGACCAGAAAACAATTCCATTCCTATTATTTTTAAAATAATTAAGTACAAAACCGGCTTTTCTGATGTCGCTTCGGGGTCGGAATCGGGAGTGGGATCCACGCATTTGCCGTCCTCCCAAGACCAACACTCGTCGCATTCACTTAAAAAATTTTAAAATGCATGTATATAAAGAATGGAGGGAATGTATTTGATGGGCAGATATATTTTATAATGTAAAAAAGCAAAATGCACTATTTTTAAACTTAAAAATTTTAGAACTTATATTATTAATATTTTTCGGGAATATACCAGGTAGTTGTTCCTGTGTACCATGGTCTTCCACAATTTTTGCCGCAACATTCAGTAAACGGACCACTACAGGTTGTTTTGTTGTTAATCTAAGATATATTTCTTAAATTGTTTTTTACTTATAACGAAAAATTACATGGAATCCCAGGGTCGATGGATGGAGAAGGCAGAAGATAAATACAAATACGATGAAAAATTTCATTTTTATAAGTTTGGTCAGAGAAAATTTCAAGTAATAACTAAAAAAGAAAAATGGTTAGATAAGGATAATATAAATTTCGAAATTTTTAAAAATAAGTAAGACGAGGAACGTCGAGTTTTACTTGATACAGAGACTTCGGGCAAATTATTTATGTGTGCGATTGCTGAAAGTGATTAGTGGAGATGCCAATTCTGGGGCATATTCGGTGATCGGGGCCACACAAACATTGAGAAGAGAAAGGAATTTGGCCGCTTCCACCCACTCATCCCACCCTCAGAAGGCATTCCAAAGAATGTCATTATAAGACATACTCGATGGGTTGGGACCACAC
>LDKF01001787.1:3467-36313 GCA_001026735.1 Rotylenchulus reniformis
ATCTTGCATGAATCTGCCCTTTTCGCCGTGTTTTCTCGCACTTTTTCATTGACTTTCTAAAGAATTTTCTTGCAAAAATTGACCTTTTTCTTGCCGAAGCATATTTGGTTTTTTTTTTACTTCGACTTCGCGAAAATTAATAAGCATAAGGGAGAAAACCAAAAAATGATTCTAACTTCTTCTGCAGGCATCCGCTTCGGCGGGAAAAATATTTCCGGAAAATGACATCCCCAAAAAAACAGGGGCATCCCCAAAAACAAGGGGGCATCCTAGGGTAATACATCCCAAATAGGGGCATCCCCGAAGCAAGGGGCATCCGCGGGTATTCTATTATTTGAATTTTGAGTTCCTTTTGGCGCGCGATTCATCGGCCTTTTGCCGGAAAATTTGGTTCGCAAGTATTTGCTTTTGCCGGAATTTTAGCGCGCAAAGTACATGCCTCGAGGTCTTACAGTCAAATAAAAGGTACCAGCGCTATCGCGATTCATCGGCCTTCTGCCGGAAAATTTGGCGCGTAATTTGTCGGCTTCTTTTTTTTTGCCGGAAATTTTGGCGCGCGATTCTTTGGCTTTTTGCCGGAAATTTTGGCGCGCGATTCTTTGGCTTTTTGCCGGAAAATTGGCGCGAAAATCATCGGCACTCTGCCGGAAATTTTGGCGCGCGAAATTGCCCCGGGGTCTTTCTCTTTACTGCCGAAGCGAGTCTTACCTGGCCAGTGCTCCCATCCTTTACCTGTCCGACTTCCCTTACCTGGCCGCCCAGGCCGATGGACCGCTCTCCCAACCTGATTAGGCCAGAACCATCCGGTGCTACCAGAAACACGTCGCCCAGCGGTGGCGTGCCGGTTTGGCCGTCGGGAGTAGTCCATTGGGGATTAGGAATTCGGGAAGGGTCAGGGTCCAAGGGTCCCCGGGAGATGGGCTCTGGGGTTGATCAGGCCCCAGCCTCCGATCCCCCGGTCCCCATCCAATGAGTCATGGGAATAGGATCTTTATCTCGAGATTGGATGGGTGAATGACCAAGAAACAGCGAAGCAAAAGCCTTTTAAGGCGATCGAGTGGGGGGAACGGAAAGATGAGAAAGATCAGAGTACAGCGGAAATGGTGAATAATAGAGATGAGCGGGGACCTGGGAAACTCTCCACCTTACATCTCCCTTCCTCCACTAGACCGTCCCTGGTCTATAACCAAGATTTTCTAAATTCGTCAATTTCTCTAACCCACGGAAACACACTAAAAAGAACCTAAACCACTTTTCAATCTCTCCTGGGCTATTCATGCCAAAGCCAGCCCCACCACTCAACCAGGATCGTCCCTGATCCACACCAGCCCCACAATCGCCGAAGCGTCTGGGCAAACTGCCGGGGTTTCCGCCGAAGCACCCCTTTAGGCCACCAACCTCTCTACTCTACCAACCTGCCGAGGCAAAATCAGCTCAATCTAGTGCGTTTCCGTGAGAAAACTAAAACCCTCTAAATTCTGCCTAAGCTCAACCCATTGATAGAAAACACTTCTAAAAATAATGAGCTCAAATCCAGGTCCCAAAATAGAAATGAATGAGTGAAGAAAGAGAAAAACAAAATGGAATGGAAGGATATGGAGAGTTGGAAATCAGCAGCCAACAGATCATCGCCCGAAGTGGTACTTCCACAGGAGCAGATGGGTGACGAAGCATGGACCAGTCGCCGACAGCAGACGAAAACAGCACACCGCCAAACGCACAGGCACAGCTGAGAGCAAAGCAAAGAGGACGGAGATGAGGAGCAGCGGGCCAGGTCGAGGGTCAGGAGCAGAGAACACGAAGGAGGCCAGAAGCGCAAGGAGTAGTTAACAGGGTATGATGTAGCACACCGTGGGATGCCGAGGCATGTCGAAGTCGGTCACCAGAGCATGGTCACCACCTGAAAGGAAAGGGATGTTAGTGCCAGTCAAATTAGTTAAAAAAAACAAACCATCAACTTTACCAGAAATGGAACAGAAGAAGATGACACGGGCCAGGAAGAAGGATGGAGGGGAGAAGCTAAAATATGAAAATACTTTCCCTAACAAAAACCCCAAACACCCCAGTGAACCGACTGAACAGCGCCAAGGGGTAGAGGATGAAGACCAAACCGAAGAGAGGGAAAGTGGACATGACAGGGATGAACCCAGCGACAATGCCGAAGCCCCATACGACGGCACACGACTGTCCACCACTCATCGCAATCCCGAGCACCATCACAGGCCTGAGCTCGCGCGGGAGATCACGCAATCGGCCTCTTCATCAAGCTCTTCCTCAGTTCGCGGGACGACCACAGAACGGACGGCAGTCCTCACTTTGATGTCGCCTGAGCGGCCAGCAGAACACTCAACTGGTACAACGTAGCTCTGCCGCAATGGGGACCAGCATACGCAGGGAAGCTCAGCAACCTTGACATCCACCACGTCACCCACTGCAAAACGACCGAAGCCATTGTCGCCAGTAACATCTTCCTTCCGAACACGCACGCTCCGAGCTCTCCCCACGAGATCCAGGTCCATTCCACAGACCTCACCAGTCACACCAGAGTGACTAAACCCCACTACTCTGGCCTTCTCTGTCCACTCCTCTGCCGAAGCAACCATCTCAGCACTCGTCGCAAACCAGGGGGAGTTCCAGCGTTGAACATCTGGGCTCCAATCACCGAAGCGAGAATCGAGCCAGACTCGCTGCAGAGTCTTCACGATTACCACATCTCCCAACTTCACTCGGCCAAAGCGCCTGTCCAGTCTGACCAGGTCCGGTAATCCCGCCAGATCGCGATCCGTGCCTGGCATAGCAGCCAACACGGGAAAATTATCCTGCTGAGCAACAAGATAGCGAAGATGATAGACGGTCGCGGCCTGGCCCGGTACAATGAATGGAAGCGCACCGGACATCTCGGTATACCGAAGCAGGAAAAGATGGAGAAGAGCAGAACTAAATCCAGAATTAGAATCACTAGATCTAGGCGACTACATTGCAAACAGATGAACTTATCTAACAAAAACAAATAAATCCGCAAATGACCCAGAACAAAGGCCAATAAAAATATTCGAGGAAACTATACATCTATACTACAAATTTAACTAGGTCACACTCCACCAAACACTCACATCCAGAGTTTGATTAACAAGAAAAACAAGGTCACGACAGAGAATGCCGAATCGATAAACGATGGGGCAGAAACTAAACGAAAACAAACGCTGTCTTTTAATTCCAAACACCATAACACATAAAGGCACCCGCAACCCTCAAAAATATAAACAAGAGGAAACAAGGTCTTAATCTGCCGAAGCACTACAATCAACCTCCCAACCTTTTTATAGCCTATTGATGCCGAATTGGCCCATTCATCACTGCTCCACCTCTTCTAATAAACTGCCAATCGGCCACTCTCGCCCTAGTTAAACGTCTCATCCAGAGCTTAGTGTTCTGTTTCTTTCCCGGCATCAGCTGATGAAAAACTTCAATCTTCCTTTCCCTAGGACAAAAACGCACGGCGCCAAACAATTCAAGAACATCCATCCCAAACACTCCGCCAAAATCCTCTGCCCAGGCAACGTCCTCTGCTATCAAAACGCGCAGTTCCCGCTCCACAGCACCGAAGTCCACATTAACAACCATTTCCCCGAATACCCTAACTGTGCTGCCTAAGCAAGTGAATTCCAGCTGCCTTTCCCATCGCTCAGCTTGCCACGGCAACTTCAGCTCCTTTGCTTTACCCAAAAAGATGACCGAAAAAGGAACAGTCGTTGCAAAGGCAATTTTGGCGAGCCGTCCATTCAAACCAATGGCCGTCCACGGAGTTTGAACTTTCGTCCACGCAATTTCACGCTTAGCAAACTTGATAAACAATGGCACATCTCTTTCCGAAACACCCTCGCCTATAGGAAGAACTGTGGAAATCGTTTGACTTGCCGAAGCAGCTCCCTTAGTCGGACACTCCCAATCCGAATGACCTAAGTTCTCACAACCCCAACAAAAGCCCGCATCCAGCGCCTCATGACAATATTGCACTAGATGTCCGCCCCTGCAAGCACGACATGTTGGACGTGCAGTATTCGCATTCACTCTCTCGAAACTTAGCCGGCCCCCCTCATTCTCAACTCCTCGTTGCCGATTACAAAATTCCAGCTCTAACAATTCATCTGACTCCCTAGCCTTCTCATCTACCAGCCGCTGCCACTGCTCGTTGCCTCCTCGTGGTTCCATGTGCACGACATCCTTATGCAGCTCAAAAATATTTGATCTGACCATCCATCTACCTTCAAAACGACCTAGGTCACACTCAACCAAATGCGCCGGCATCCTGCCAAGATAACACCGCACGAACAGAGGGAAAAACCCCGATGCAACAAAAACCTAGCGACGAAAGACAACACGTCCAACTTGTGATGGAAATGACAGCCACCAGCACACTGCAAGCACCTGACGTAAGGACCAAACCAATAACGAAACCAATAACTGACGTAAAAAAAAAAACGAAACCAATAACTGACGTAAGGACCAACTGTTGGAAAGAACCTATAATATAAAGTTTTCCCCTAACGACAACATCCACTTGATAGAAAAAAAATTCTTCACTTGCTTTTTTTTGCCTAAGATATTAAATTTAATTATCTACAATTGGCTTTTCCAAAAACAGCGACCCATAGCCGCAAAAGGATTTTTGCGAGGCAAACTTTTTTTAAGACCTAGGCCAACAAAGAACCCTCACTTAACTAAAAAATATTTTGCCAACCCAAAAGCACAGAAAGTTAGAATAACCAGAAATCTAAACACAATTTGAAAAACAGATTAGCCCAAAAACTCAATTCGATTCTTGCCAAAAAATAAAATTCATCTTTAGGAGTGTCCTTAACCATTTAATGCTGAAGCAGTAACAGAACAAATGTTCATTACTAGGGTTCGAAAAAAAGGCACAAAAAAATCGCCAAAAAAGCACGAAAAATGGGAAAAAAAATACCAAAAAAGGCACGAAAAATGGTGAAAAGGCTTTAAAAACGCAAAAAATAAAAATAAAAAGGCAGTTAAAAATTCAAAATTTACTGTAAATATATTTTCAAATTATTTTTCGTTTTTTTGGAAGCAATTTCACACAAATAATTGCATAATTTTGAAAAGTTAAAAAAATACGACTTTATCCCGACTAGGAGGCAGTTACCGGAAATTTTTTGAAAAATTTAATAATTCTTCTTAAGAAAATTGGTCATTTTTTTTGCTTAAGGTGAATTCTTTTTGGTTCAAAAAAAACTTTTTTTTTTACCATTTTGAGATAACTTTTTCTAAAAAAAACACTAAAAATTTTAAAAATTTGCTCCAAAAAGTCAAAAAAAAAGACTCGAAAAATGGCGCAAAAAGGCAAAACAGGCATAAAAATCCCAAAAAGGGTCAAAAAGGCAAAAAGGCAAATAAAAATCGATGTTAGACGGTTCTAATAAAGCTAAAAATGCTTTTTACGTGGTTTTTAGGCCATTCCGAGTCAGCAGGAAAAAGGCAGTTGCCTTAAATTTCGAGCCCTATTCATTATTGAGACATGAATTTTCAAATGGGCACTGGTTTATATTTTCCCTATAGGCCATTAGCAATCACCCAAAGTCTAGTTCCAACAAAACCAGCAATAATTTTCATTCTCATAACTGCCTAGGCAAAACTGCATTTTTCCAAACTATTACCGAACCTAAATTGGAAAAGCCCTACTACGAAAATCGAAATAAATCTTGAACAAAAACACGGTTCAGATTGCACTTCCGAAAATTTGCCAAAAATTTACAGACCTTACAGACTTCAGGCACTCCCTAATCACCTAAAGTAAAATAGCATGATATTTAAAACAATGCTCAATGTTCTCAAATTTACAAGTCCAAACTGTAAAACCTAACTTTATTAAATGTGAAAGGAAATCTCTGAAAACAGGCATAGACGAAACCTTCGTGAAAGTGAAAAAAATGTTGAAAATTGAGTGATTATGCTTACTAGGGCTTGGACAAAAAAAAATGAATAAAAGCTCCCATTTATTCATTTAAAGTACTATTTTACAATAAGCAACTCGCTTCACAAAAAAAATCATTAGAAAAGACCTGACAAATGAAGAATTGTTCAAATTTTTGACCCGTCGGCAAGAGAAAATGGGACAGAGAAAAGGGAAGCTTTTCTTCCTACCAGACCAAAAGTAGAGTCCGGAGAAGTTTAAAAGAGAGTCCAAAAATATGAATGACTGAATCTAAAAAAATAAAACAATAATAACCCATATAATGCCGAAGCATGTAATCAAACTCTAGAGTTTTAAGGCCCACCACAGGAAGCTTTAAAAAGGTTCACCCCAATAGTTCTCTTTTTTTTATTCATCCCAAAATCCATCAACCAACAGATCGTACCCATGTTGGAACAAAGATGGAAATCTTTGCTTCAGAAACAAATCAAGTCAGTCACATTCATCACAAAAATATCAAAATGATTCGCAATGATGTAAAAATCCATACTATCTCGAGCAAAATATTCAACGTATAACGCATACGAAGCACACGTAAACTAGAATAGCGACCAAGATTCAGCCCCCGGAAAACTTCCATTACAATGCCAAAAAGGGGGAAAAAATTAAGAAACCCGGTTACTTTACGATTCGACTAGCATATGTAAAATGATTAACATGAAAATTAGGAACTGATGACCAGCTTTGAACCATCATGAAAATGAAGTTGTAATTTCAAAAAAAAATAAATTTCCAATTTTCTCCGGCGGTCCCTATCGGAAAAGCCGAAATTCTGTTTCTCGATCCATTTTCACTCAGATATAGTTTATCTTTTTACTTCCAAAATTGTTGAAATTGATCATGAGTAGTGAAAAATCTAATATTTGAGATAATATTACATGGATAAGCTGATTTACAATTGCTTTTAAAGCCTTTCTAAAATGTACTGACTTTTGGCCACAAAATCTTTTTTCTTTGAGTCGAACGTCCTGGTTTTGAAAATTTTCAATTGGAAGCCTCCCTGCTTAACTTTACCGTTAAATAAAAGAGATAAATCATACCAAGTGAAAATTAAAAATTGTAAACCGAAAAAAAAAACACATTAATCCAAACTTAAATATGGTTATCAAGATAGAAAAATAGAGAAGAAACGAAAAAAAAATACAAATGTGTCTCATAAAATGCCGAAGCAAACAATTCAAAAAAAATAAAAAATGAAATAAAAAAATTCTTTCTAACAAATCTAGGATATTTTTCGCAAAAAAAAAATCATTTTCCCATCTAAGCATTTCCCCCCTAAAACGGCTTAAAAATATCCAACAACCAAAAAAAAATATTTTCACTACCTTTTCGGCATTTTCCCGAAGAAATGTGGTCTTTTTTAAAGAGGAAATGCCGATTTCTGTGGAATATGTCCGAGTAAACAGGTAATATGCACAATTGTGAATATGCAAAAATATGCAGTTAGAAATCTACACTAGAGGGTTGAGCCCATTGTTAATAAGTCAACGTCACCGATCATTCACATCTTCATTGCAATTATTAAGTAATCTTTCATGCATAAGCAATAGCAAAAAAAAAAATAAATAAAGTTTGATTTCTCCATGGTTTTCTAATTTTAAATAGAAAATCAAATTCCTACCAGTCAATAAACAGCAAAAAAAATAAAACAGTTTAAAAAAATCAAGTATTAATTTTGACCTCTACACAAAAATCTTATATTTAAATGTCTAAATGTCTCAAAGTTATATGTTAGATGTATTTGTCTCTAAAATCATATTTTGAGCAAGAATAATTAAGTCATACAGCAAGGAAAACAGGAGAAAAAAAAAATCCCTCTTCGAAGAGAAAAAAACTTAACCAAAATATTAGCTCGCACTTACCGACTATTTGAGCAATTATTCTAAGAAAAAAATATAGAAATCGTAAAACGCCGAAGCAAAAACCTTGGAAAGAGGGGAATCTGTAAAATAATCGTTTTAGGCAGGGCTCCCAGATGTTCTGATTTGTCAAAGGGTTCTGATTCTTTTTTTTGACCTTGGTCTTTATTTTGTTCTGCTTTTCGAAATTTCTGTAGAAATTCCATGAAAAGTGTCCAATTTTCTTGAGAAAAGGGACTAGTCTTTCAAAAATTTTCTCCGGTGACCCCTATCGGGACCGCTAGCATTAAACCGTAATCCAAAAAAAATTTTTTTAAATAACCAAGATTCATAAGGGAGAAGCCTGAAATTGCAAAAACTCCGGCAGTCCATATCAAGGCTCCCGACTCCACCATAATCTCATGAATTTCTCCATAAAATGACCAAAAATCTGGATTCAAATTCCAAGTCAGAGAGTCAAAAAAAAACCAAATAAAATAAAATGAACTCCCAAAATGTGCACCAAAAAAAGAAAATTATACAATACAATTGGCGTAAAAAAATGACAATCAATAACTAAAGTCAATCACAAATGACCAAAGTCCACAGAACATGGCAACTGTCACCATTTTTAGAAACTAGCCATTTTTGAGTTGTGATCAGTCGAAATAAGATAAATATCTTAAAAGAGAGTTGAAATTCTCAAAATTTTCTACGATGTGAAAAAGAAAAAGAGCAGGGGAGCGCCGAGGCAAATAAAGCTTATTATAAGCAGCTAAGAAAGAAGTTGATGAGGAAAGAAATCAGACACCAATATATTTTAATGCTGCTTTCGCGTCCTAAAATTGGGGGAGCTCTAAAATAGATTTGGAATTCTCTGGCTTTGCGCTGATTATATTCTCTTACTCCTATTTGTTACAATAATTGATTTCGATGGAACTTATTCATGAGAAAAAAAAATCCCAATGAAGTACTATTAACGTTTCTAAATTCAAAAGTTTAGATCCTTTGGAAAATTTCCGAGAGGGATCTTAGCACTTTTTTTTTGAAAAATTTGATTTAACAGTTGCCGAAGCTTAGAAAATGGAAAGAGTCCTAATTCTCTAAAAAATCTCTCACAGTTAAATGCTACTGAGCCAGGTGCCATCAACAATCACTTCGAAAAATTCCGAGTTCAAAAGAAAAACAGATCAGCGTGAACTGCCGAAGCACACGAGTCGCCATCGGAAAGCGATCAACCCACTTAGAAATCTATAACTTGAAGCGAATTTTTGTGAATGTTCTCTTTTTTGTGTATGCTATGTCACCATTTTTCTATTCTTTACGCTAACCTACAAAAACGAGTAGGTAAAGAATGCTATACGAAATGATAAGGTATTCACTTAAATGTATAGATTATTTTTTAACATGAATTTTGGACCATTTCTTTTGGCAGTGATTTTAATGAGCATGAAATTGGGAATGGAAAAGAAAATTAGAGGGATCAGATCAAGTTAGACTATAAAAGACAAGTACGATGGCAATAACGGTCCATGAAAAACGCTTGAGACAGAGGATTTTCTGCAGCTAATTCCTTATTGCGACCCGCTACAGTGAAAGTGCATGCATAGAGAAAAAAAGAAAAGCAAGCAAGAATATATTTTAGTGCAATATGGATGCGCGTCATCAGATCGCGGGGCTAAATAAAAATGCGATTTTCACGATTATTTACGCTGATTATAAGACAGCAGTGAAATGCCGAAGCAACAACTTGATCAGTTCCAAAAATGGCAAGGGGTTAACGGAGGAAAAGGGGAAAACCGAAAATTAAGAGGGGAAAAAAATTGACCAATTTTTAAAAAGAAATGGGTCTGAAATTTCAAAACCTTCGCTTAAAATTTTCTCCGTTGGCCCCTCGAAATACGGCGGAATCCTCATAACCTATAAGAAATGGCCCTTTTTGAAAAGAAAAAAAACTAATTTGCAAAATTATCTTCGGTGACCCATATCGCCCGCCGACATCCCTAAAAAAATTTTTTTTTGGTTAAGCCTAGGACACGAGTATTCACCAAGCCGAATTCTGGACCGGCCCCTGCTAGCCCGAGGCTAAAAAAAAAATTCATCCCCACTGGGAAATTACAAGAGATAAAGTACCATGAGGGGAAAATACAAAGTCATCCTTTTTCTTGTGACCAGTGATAAAAACAAATATATCCTCAAAAATATTCCAAAAAAATACTCATGCAAATATAATCAATGAAGTGCCGAAGCATTAATACTACGATGAATAAATGACCCTATAATCATTTGGCAAATTTCAAAGTAGAAAATGATAAAAAGAAAGGCGAAATTACAAAACATCAACAATGAAACACCAGAGAGTGCAGAGTTCGGTCTTTTGTTAGTTCGCTGTTCTATGGTAACGCGTCAGACGCATATGCTCGAACCTAAGCACCTGTGCCCNTCCGGTGACCCCTATCGGGACCGCTAGCATTAAACCGTAATCCAAAAAAAATTTTTTTAAATAACCAAGATTCATAAGGGAGAAGCCTGAAATTGCAAAAACTCCGGCAGTCCATATCAAGGCTCCCGACTCCACCATAATCTCATGAATTTCTCCATAAAATGACCAAAAATCTGGATTCAAATTCCAAGTCAGAGAGTCAAAAAAAAACCAAATAAAATAAAATGAACTCCCAAAATGTGCACCAAAAAAAGAAAATTATACAATACAATTGGCGTAAAAAAATGACAATCAATAACTAAAGTCAATCACAAATGACCAAAGTCCACAGAACATGGCAACTGTCACCATTTTTAGAAACTAGCCATTTTTGAGTTGTGATCAGTCGAAATAAGATAAATATCTTAAAAGAGAGTTGAAATTCTCAAAATTTTCTACGATGTGAAAAAGAAAAAGAGCAGGGGAGCGCCGAGGCAAATAAAGCTTATTATAAGCAGCTAAGAAAGAAGTTGATGAGGAAAGAAATCAGACACCAATATATTTTAATGCTGCTTTCGCGTCCTAAAATTGGGGGAGCTCTAAAATAGATTTGGAATTCTCTGGCTTTGCGCTGATTATATTCTCTTACTCCTATTTGTTACAATAATTGATTTCGATGGAACTTATTCATGAGAAAAAAAAATCCCAATGAAGTACTATTAACGTTTCTAAATTCAAAAGTTTAGATCCTTTGGAAAATTTCCGAGAGGGATCTTAGCACTTTTTTTTTGAAAAATTTGATTTAACAGTTGCCGAAGCTTAGAAAATGGAAAGAGTCCTAATTCTCTAAAAAATCTCTCACAGTTAAATGCTACTGAGCCAGGTGCCATCAACAATCACTTCGAAAAATTCCGAGTTCAAAAGAAAAACAGATCAGCGTGAACTGCCGAAGCACACGAGTCGCCATCGGAAAGCGATCAACCCACTTAGAAATCTATAACTTGAAGCGAATTTTTGTGAATGTTCTCTTTTTTGTGTATGCTATGTCACCATTTTTCTATTCTTTACGCTAACCTACAAAAACGAGTAGGTAAAGAATGCTATACGAAATGATAAGGTATTCACTTAAATGTATAGATTATTTTTTAACATGAATTTTGGACCATTTCTTTTGGCAGTGATTTTAATGAGCATGAAATTGGGAATGGAAAAGAAAATTAGAGGGATCAGATCAAGTTAGACTATAAAAGACAAGTACGATGGCAATAACGGTCCATGAAAAACGCTTGAGACAGAGGATTTTCTGCAGCTAATTCCTTATTGCGACCCGCTACAGTGAAAGTGCATGCATAGAGAAAAAAAGAAAAGCAAGCAAGAATATATTTTAGTGCAATATGGATGCGCGTCATCAGATCGCGGGGCTAAATAAAAATGCGATTTTCACGATTATTTACGCTGATTATAAGACAGCAGTGAAATGCCGAAGCAACAACTTGATCAGTTCCAAAAATGGCAAGGGGTTAACGGAGGAAAAGGGGAAAACCGAAAATTAAGAGGGGAAAAAAATTGACCAATTTTTAAAAAGAAATGGGTCTGAAATTTCAAAACCTTCGCTTAAAATTTTCTCCGTTGGCCCCTCGAAATACGGCGGAATCCTCATAACCTATAAGAAATGGCCCTTTTTGAAAAGAAAAAAAACTAATTTGCAAAATTATCTTCGGTGACCCATATCGCCCGCCGACATCCCTAAAAAAATTTTTTTTTGGTTAAGCCTAGGACACGAGTATTCACCAAGCCGAATTCTGGACCGGCCCCTGCTAGCCCGAGGCTAAAAAAAAAATTCATCCCCACTGGGAAATTACAAGAGATAAAGTACCATGAGGGGAAAATACAAAGTCATCCTTTTTCTTGTGACCAGTGATAAAAACAAATATATCCTCAAAAATATTCCAAAAAAATACTCATGCAAATATAATCAATGAAGTGCCGAAGCATTAATACTACGATGAATAAATGACCCTATAATCATTTGGCAAATTTCAAAGTAGAAAATGATAAAAAGAAAGGCGAAATTACAAAACATCAACAATGAAACACCAGAGAGTGCAGAGTTCGGTCTTTTGTTAGTTCGCTGTTCTATGGTAACGCGTCAGACGCATATGCTCGAACCTAAGCACCTGTGCCCCTCATTATCTCTACACCGTGTTCTCTCGCACTTTTTGCGCTGTCTTATAGGAGCTTTGGATTTTCCCCACTAGAGGGGGTCGCTTGATCATTTTACTAGTAGCTAAATCCATAAGTGTAAAATTGATATTGGTGGGGAAAACTAGAGGAAGTAAAGCAATTGAAATTGCGATAACGTATGTTCCTTTGATAATTGAGCTGTCTCCTTTTTCTGCTCGTTCACTTTTTGGACTAAAATACCATAAGAAATTCATTGCACCAAAATCAATGGTTAAAGGGGTACTCCCAGAAATGATTTAGATTGACCGATCATATAAATGCCTAGGCACATTTCAATTGAACTTCCCAAAAAGGTTCAGACAGGAATTTATCTAGTGTCCATGAGAACCTTCTCTGACTGAATTTACCATGTCTGTTGATGCTATTCATCGCTTTTCCCTTCTTTTCGCCACACAAAAAATGCTTCATATTATTTTATCTGATTTATAGATGCTTGGGAAAAATTTCCCCTCCTCGATCTGCTTGCTAAGAGCGCGATATATTTTGGCACTACATATGTTCTCAACAGGCGCTTTCTATTATACTATCGCATTGGAACTCACTTATCAGAAACAGGAAAGGAGTCGATCTTCGATTTTTGATCATTTGGCACCGAAATTTCAATTTAGCATTTTAGATTTTACTGATCCATAGAAATTACTACCTTTTTGACCATCGACTCCATCCTGAATAAGAGGTGCAGAATGCCACTTTTCTTTCATTTGGGTTTTATATTTCACTGCAGGAATAAAATACAAAATTTAATCCATCAGGCAATAGAATGAAAGTAGGCTTACGACTCACTTCTCGAAAACATGAAGAACTGCGCAAAAACTTGGCCTTTACCAATCCATAATTCCAAAAATAAAATTTTATTATATTCACTTTCGATTTTACTACAATTTTTCATAATCAAGAAGAACTTTTTTTAAGGATTCAATTTTCTGAAAGGGCGATGGTGGCCCCTTTGGGACAACTGCAAATTCTCAAAAAAAAAACTTAATTTTGAATATTGGCATGATTTTGCTAGAAAATTTTGCTTCACTTTCAACTGAACAAAAATCAAAAACATGGCTAAAGGCATGATAACTTAAAAAAAATGGCAAAAGACCGCAAATTCTCAAAAACAGCACTCGTCATGTTTCCAGGGTAGTTCGTTAGTCCTAAACTAGAGTAGCATAATGCATAAATGCATCCATTGATTCATGAATATTATCTTAAAGATAAGAGAAAAAACAGAAAACAAGAACCTGCCTAAGCAAAAATGACTCATAAGGCAAAAAAAAATGCGGAGAGAGAAGAAGAAAAAAAAATTTGAAATTAATAAAAAGAAACATTGCAAAAGGACCCATCTTGCATTATTACTTTTCCGAGTTGGCCGAGGAAATGCGTCAGTAAAAGCCACTGAAAAGAAATGCGGTTTTAATCAGTTCTGATTGCGAGAAGAAGTGGAAAATGAGAGAGTATAAAGGATAGTAAAAATGAATGTGAGAGAAAAGAGAATTTCTATGCTCATGGCTGCGCTAACTTACCTAACAGCGGGCTTAAAAGCCCGAATAACACACTTTCCGATGTTTCGCTTTCTGCTTTTTGCAATATAATTTTCTGTTCAAAGTTTTTTTTTATATTTTTTTCGCTGGAAGTATTTAGACACTATGAAAAGAATGACAAAAAATGAGAGAAAAATTGAATAGTAACAGATGCAAAGTCCCAACAGACCTTCAAAAATAGAGGCATAAGTTATTCATTATGCTAGGAAAGACGAAAAATTGAATAGCCATTTTCCGCTTAGATATTATAGAAAAGGAAAGAGAAAAGGAGAGGGAAAAAAAACTGGGAGATTTATCTGCCAAGGCATACTTTTCGGACTTGGACGACCTCAAAAACGTAAAAGCTCTTTTTTTTACATCATTTAAATAATTGTTTTAAAAAAATCTGCCTTTCTATTTAAGATTAAGGAAATAATTTTCTCTGAAAGTTACCGAATTATTTCAAATCGAAAAAGAGAGAACATCCACCAGAATGTAAACTACCGATCAATGATTTTTTTAACCCAAAAGATGGAAATTGGCTCGTTATCTCAAAACGAAAAAATGTTCGTTGAAACGAGAGGATGATCATGAAAAATGTTGAATAAAACAGAAAGAGAGCTCATGAACAACAGAATGAGCAAGCCTCCTTACAGGTGGTCCAAAAACATTAAATCAATAAATCAAACTACATAAGAACCAAGTTTAGGCATAAATATATTACTTGACACTCAAAATTATACAAAGATCACTAACAGAATGAAATCTTACACAAAAGGACAAAAGGTTCAAATTTTAGTCTCTAAGATGAATGGAGAGAGAGAAAAAGAAAAAAAAATCTTGAATTGGGAACTAAGTAACCAAAATAAATCGAAATCCACTAAACTTTTATACACACGGGCTCTATAAAAAAATCTAAACTCTCAGTTAAAAATGGGATGAAAAATATTTTTGGCAGGGAAAAATGGATTTATAAATCTTTACCTTAAAACTGCCGAAGCACCAGTACTACCCAAGAGTCCAAACAGCAGAAGTTTGCCTAAAAAGAAGAAAATAAAAATAATTCAGACAGCGCAAAATGAAGCAGCAAGAAAGAGAAAACGGAAGTATGAGGAGAGGAGAGAAAGAGGAGCGAGGAGAAGAATCTGGCCAACTAACGACTTTAACTAGAGCACTTTAGGATTTTCGAATTTACAGACAGATAAAATGAAAATTGGGAACTAATTAACCGGCGGCTGTTTTTTTCCGACATGGATATGATGCGAAGTTCTTAATAATGGATGCTACAGGAGGAGTGAACGAGCAGAAAAAAAAATCAATCAGCCAATAATGTATTTTCAAACCCAACATGCCTCCGCGTCAAAATCACGGAGCAAAAAAATGAAATTTTCAAGTGATTAGTTATAAAAGGCGAAAAGGGATAAGGTAAAAGGGAAATTTTGATCAACACGAGAGAAAAAAAACGGTAAAAACCATTTACTGCTTATCTCTTTCCTTATAGTCGGCCGAGAGACTACAGTATATAATGCCACTGAAATGAAAAAACTGAGAAAAAATATGAAAAAGGACATAAGCAGTAATGAAAAAGAGTTCCTTTCAGAGGCTTTTCATTTTTTTAACCTTGGATTAGGGAAAGAAAAGGAAAAATAAAATTGAGCAATACAGGAAATCAGATTCCCAAAAATAGGTTTACCGGTTTCATAAGGTACAATTTACCTCTTTTTAATGATCGAAAATTAATCGAATTTTTGTCCTAACAAAAAAAAATTTTTTTTTGCTTTTTGTCTTAAAAAAATCCAATTTCTAACAAAACTTCCAAAATTTTCCAAAAATTAATTTCAAGTCGATTTCTTTTATTTGGGGAAGGAAAAGAGGCCAATGCCTGAGATGATTCAAATCAAAGTACCTGTACTGCCGAAGCTGAAGTCGTCGTCACCGTCACAAATTGCCAGAGACACACACAATGATCTGCCGATAGAATGCCTTAGCTGGGGGAGCGAGAAAAACTTGAAATTTGGAGCTGAAAGAGGGAAAATAAGCAATAAAAAATTTCATGATTCGTATTGAGGAAGAGCGGATTTATACGCGCAAAAAAAAAAAAGTTCCCCACAATTGCGCATAACATGTGCTCCAGAAAAATGTTAATTTATTCCTAAAATATCCAGTGGTTCAAACTATGTTCAAAAACTTCACCAAGTGTGACCTATGGGTTGAAGAAAGCGAATTTAAGGTATTTTAATTTTAAAATTGGCTACTTTTATGCGTTTTGAAGATTTTTGAAAAACAATTCGATTTTTCTTTTTCTTTTTTTTTTTCTTATTGGTCCATTTTTCACAAAAAAATTTCTATTATATAATTTCAAAAAAAAAATCTGAAGAGCCTAGCCTAATGGGATAGTGGGAAGCACCTATCCTATCCTTCATCTTTCAACAGTCGGATAAATAAGATGGGCAATGGTAAATGTAAAAGTGGACGGAAATTACAATCGATGGGCCCTAGAGCCGATAGACGCTACAATGCTTCAACAGTAGAGGGGGAAGCGGACGAGTGGAACAAGGGAAAGATGATGCAACCTTTGCTCCGCAATTTTCCCTAGGTCCATTAATCCCCTATCACATCCATCATCTTCTCTTCAACATCTGTTCACGTGGACACTACCGTAGTGAAATGAGAAAAAAAGGCACAAAAGAAATTGAATTGCTTTGAGTTGTATGGAGCGAAATTTACATTGAAGTGATAGAGAAATATAACGGAAAGGGACACACAGTGAAAGGTATTGGAAGAAAGTTCATAAAGGAAAATTTACGCTACATGAAATCTAGAACCAAAAATAAGTTTCTAATTCAACGGATTTTCGATTTTTACAATATTTGCAAAAATATTTTTCTTGCCGAAGCCGTGAGAGTAAAGATTTCTTGACTGGATCTGAAAAAAAAATTGTTGCACTTACATATTATTAGTCCAATTAAACGGTCATAAAGTTCATTAACGATCATAAAGTTCAAAGTGAAATAGTAAAACGAAAAATGGAACTACAAAACACCAACAATGAAACACCCAAAAAAATGGAATTTGATCTTGCATGAATCTGCCCTTTTCGCCGTGTTTTCTCGCACTTTTTCATTGACTTTCTAAAGAATTTTCTTGCAAAAATTGACCTTTTTCTTGCCGAAGCATATTTGGTTTTTTTTTTACTTCGACTTCGCGAAAATTAATAAGCATAAGGGAGAAAACCAAAAAATGATTCTAACTTCTTCTGCAGGCATCCGCTTCGGCGGGAAAAATATTTCCGGAAAATGACATCCCCAAAAAAACAGGGGCATCCCCAAAAACAAGGGGGCATCCTAGGGTAATACATCCCAAATAGGGGCATCCCCGAAGCAAGGGGCATCCGCGGGTATTCTATTATTTGAATTTTGAGTTCCTTTTGGCGCGCGATTCATCGGCCTTTTGCCGGAAAATTTGGTTCGCAAGTATTTGCTTTTGCCGGAATTTTAGCGCGCAAAGTACATGCCTCGAGGTCTTACAGTCAAATAAAAGGTACCAGCGCTATCGCGATTCATCGGCCTTCTGCCGGAAAATTTGGCGCGTAATTTGTCGGCTTCTTTTTTTTTGCCGGAAATTTTGGCGCGCGATTCTTTGGCTTTTTGCCGGAAATTTTGGCGCGCGATTCTTTGGCTTTTTGCCGGAAAATTGGCGCGAAAATCATCGGCACTCTGCCGGAAATTTTGGCGCGCGAAATTGCCCCGGGGTCTTTCTCTTTACTGCCGAAGCGAGTCTTACCTGGCCAGTGCTCCCATCCTTTACCTGTCCGACTTCCCTTACCTGGCCGCCCAGGCCGATGGACCGCTCTCCCAACCTGATTAGGCCAGAACCATCCGGTGCTACCAGAAACACGTCGCCCAGCGGTGGCGTGCCGGTTTGGCCGTCGGGAGTAGTCCATTGGGGATTAGGAATTCGGGAAGGGTCAGGGTCCAAGGGTCCCCGGGAGATGGGCTCTGGGGTTGATCAGGCCCCAGCCTCCGATCCCCCGGTCCCCATCCAATGAGTCATGGGAATAGGATCTTTATCTCGAGATTGGATGGGTGAATGACCAAGAAACAGCGAAGCAAAAGCCTTTTAAGGCGATCGAGTGGGGGGAACGGAAAGATGAGAAAGATCAGAGTACAGCGGAAATGGTGAATAATAGAGATGAGCGGGGACCTGGGAAACTCTCCACCTTACATTAGTAAAAATATCCACATAAAATTTTCAAATTAGGTATGTAAAACATGTAAAATTATCCAAAAAACTTTATTCTTGGTTTAAAGTTTAAACTGCAAATAAGGAACATTTCAAGGTTTTCCATGTAAAAAACTGGTCGAAAAGATGAATAAAATTAAAAAATGCCACTATGGATTAAAAAAAGAGGAAATTGCCTCCAAATACATATTTTCTTTTATTTTTCTAAGGAAAAAAATTTATCCAAGATACTTGAGAAATTTTGAGAAAAATTTTCCAAAAATTGAATTTGAAAAAAATTTTTGAAAAAATTTCTATTTTGAAAATTTTCGGATTTTATTGCATTTTTGCTTAAGAATTTCCCAAAAATGGCAAAATATCCAAGTAAATATCCAAATATCCACATAAACTCCAAAATATCCAAAAATATCCAAAATATCCACATAAAAGTTGCTTTTTTTGAACTCAAATCAAGCTAAAAATGCTTTTTATTTGATTCCCAGGCTATTTTGAGCCTCCGCAAAAAATATCCATTTGGATATTTTTACATGCCCTAGTTATCATTATCAACTGACTTGTGAATTGAGAATCTAGTCTCGGTTCTATTTTCCTCGGAATTTTCAACAAAAAAATCACAAATTCTTTGACTTGGAGCAGGGGGATGGGGATGTCCCCGAAATTCCAAGACCAAAAAAAAATCAACAGGTATCCCTCTGTTAAAATTTTTTAAGGATTTTTTTTGAAAATTTTGAATAAAAAAAGACAAATAAAATTTCCAAATAAAAATGTAATAAAAAAATTTGATCAATTTTTTCAGGAAAAATCCTTCCTACAATTTTTTCATTTTATAAAAAAAGTTGTAATGAAATTTTCAAAATGTTTCTGGAATTTTTTTTAAATTTTTTTTAAATTTTTTTGAAATTTTCTGAAATTTTTTTTGAAATTTTTTTGGAAGTTTTCAAAAAGAGATTTTTGTATGTTTTGAAATTTTTTGAAAAATTTGAAATTTTTTAATTTCAAAATTTTTAAATTTTTGATTTTTTATTTTTAAATTTTTTGAAAATTTCAAAAGTTTTTCAATTTTTTCAGAAGCTCCGGGTGAGATAATCTGCTTCGTTATTTTATTATTATGACTAACAGCTCGTTTACATTGGATAATCAGTTTTTTCACTCAATTTTAGGTCTAGAGTCTGAAAAAAAATTTTTTTTTGAAAAAACCCAGAACCCAGACTGGGCCCAGGCCCATTTTGACCTGGGTTTTTTCTGGGTCTGGGTTTTTCTGGGTGAAAACCCAGACCCAGGCTTTCTTGAAACCCAGAACCCAGACCCAGGTTTTAAGATTTTGCCGATCTCTAGTTAGGACGAATCTTGGTCGACGAAATTTGGTTTTTTGGCTTAGTCGACGAAAGTTGGTTTTTTGGCTGAGTCGACGAAAATTGGTTTCGACGAAATTTGGTTTTTTGGTTTAGTCGACGAAATTTGACTTTTTGGCTGAGTCGACGAAATTTGGATTCGACGAAATTTGAATTCGACGAAATTTGGTTTCGACGAAATTTGGGGCAGCGTCCCCTACTTTTATATTATCCCCTACTTTATTAAGTCAGCCCTTTTTTGTCCGCAAATTGAACATGGCTTTGGCGTATTGCCGTTTACTTCTTTGGCATGTGGGATCAATTGTCTCTTATACCATGATTTATATAATGTAGTTGGAAAGATGAGAGAATACAAAAAGTGCTTACTGTTAGAAAAGAGATAAATAGGGTAGACGGAGTTTGGTAAGCAACTACGTAACGTCAGAATTACAAAACACCGAAAAGCGAAAGGACAGAACATCGAAATTGCAAAGTGTACTGAATATGTATTAAAAATTATTAAATATAATTTTTATTTTGAAAATCCAGGATTAAATTTTTGAATAATTAGAAACTTTTTAAATACGCGTTTATTTTTAAATCTAATTTCAATATAAGTATTAATTTTTTAATGAAAACTGAAACTGTAAGCATTTTAATTTAATTTAATTTATTTATTTAAGAAAATACCAAAGAAAAGGGGGGACGGCCCACTTACATCCTTTGGTTTTAGTAATAGGTAGTAAAGGTTCCATTTGGCATACAGCTTTATTTATTTATATATTCAGAATAAAATATCCAATGAAGGGCGGTGACCATTTACTCATTTGGATTTTGATATTAGTTATGACAAGTGAATGATTGGCTCTTCTTTATTGTGATTGCTTAATTAACCATTTTTTGAATTTTTCTTTGAATAAACTGACATTGTTCGCTTGTATGTATACTACGCGAGCCTTTTTTTTGTCCGCCAATTGAATATGGTTTTCATATTGGCGTATTGTTTGTTTTGTATCTTGAACATGTGGGATCAATTGTCTCTTATGTTTTTACATGTATTAAGACAGATATATGTCCATGCCCGACTGAGTTAAAAAAGAAAATTTATCGACGCGAAAACTTTGAGATGAGGGATAGAAGAAATGGAGTATTATTTTGAGGAAAAGATCGAAAGAAGGCGTGAGAGACAAATGGAAATTTTTAGTTTCGAAAACTTTTCTAACATTAATCGAAGGCTCTCAGTCTGCCATTTTTCTATTCTTATTTTAAGTACGCGATGAAAGACGAAAAGAGAGAAAGACAGTGAGTGATAGGTGCTGCGACCCCCAGAGGATGAAATTGGGGAACGGAAAGGGATGGAGAAAATGGGGAAAGGAAAACCCGGGCCCTTGGGTTTTGGAGATATTAGGCCCTTCCCGATGGACTCCAAACCAATCCCCCAATGGACACATTGGTTGAACACGGACTTTATTCCTCTCCCTCCTCCTCGTCCGATCCGACATCGACATACAACTTGGAAGATCTTCCATCTCTCTCTGAATGATCATCGGGGAATAGCAAAGGTGAAGCAAAGGGGCGGGGCAAAAGGAAATGGGGACAATCGATCAAAAGGCAGAGGGAAAGGACGGATGAATCAGCGGTCAATTTGGAAGGGGAAATATGTGCCACCGGAGACTCCCTTACAGCTCCCCCCTTTCCCGAGGATCGTCCACGATCCTCAAGAGAGAGAAATGAGAAAAGATAAAGAGGCCCCCAGAAGAAAGAACTCCCCAACCCAGAGCACAGTTTGAATCCTGCCGACCCCCCAGCTCCCATAAATATACACCGCCGTAGCCGCTGCTAGCCAATCCATTCCAATCAGCCCATCAGAGCCGCCAAAGTCTGCTTGCACTCCGTTGTCTTAGCCGTTGTTGTTAAACGGCACAGCCATTCGGTTCCGAGGTTGTCCATCCCGCGCGGTCTTCTCCAAAGACTGCGAGCACGGGAGACAGAGATGTTGATGACCGCCCCTGCGTTGCTCTTGCTGTTCAGTCGTCCCCTGGCAGTTCCTGCGGAAGGAACATGGGACTGTGGAGCAGGGCGGTTGTTGTTGTCCGCGGAGGACCGAAGTCTGCTTCCAAAGCGAAAGCTCATCCAAGCGTGGGAAGAGCCCGGTCGGACACCCAAAAGTTCTGCTCGCTGAAGATGGTGCCGATCCGATTGCCGGTGAAGCGTGCTGTTGTACAACGGAGTCGCGTTGTTGTTGCTTAAGGCCGACAATGTTGTCTGCTGACACGAGGTGATGGCAGATTGCTGCACATCAAGGCATGCGGTCGTCACAGCCATTACCCCGAGCCGACAGAACTCGCCCCACACCCCAGATCGAGTTGCCCAAACACCCAGAAGCAGATAAGAAAGGAGGGTGAAAGATGAAAGAGAGGGAAGGGATGAACTGTAGGAGGGCCCCAGGTGGTAAAAATTAATTTTGATGAGAAAATTAGGGGACCGCTGATCCAACCACCCCATCCTCACTGCACAGGGAGGGCCATCCCCAATCAGATGAATCCCCGTCGGCGCCGCAACAGATCACCATCCCTCTGATCGCATCCATTCACATCCGACGCCGCCGCTGCTGCGCACCACCGCCGCGCCACCTGGGAAGATAGGGTTGGAATCTGCCAGCCCCAGTCCCGGACCCACCTGCTTGCGACCCCTGACCTTGGTTACCTCTCAACCTTTCATAGAACCTCTCCAACTTCACCGAATCGCCCCCAGCCGTCAACAGGTGCCCCCGCGCATCATATCGGCATCCGGACTGGAGAACCACGTCCAGGTATTCCGGCCCAACCACGATCGTTTCCTTCATGGCCTGGTCCAGAAATCGTTTCCAGGCCGGAGAACGGTAGAGCAAGAGCAAGTTCCCGACCAGCACAAGCCCATGGGATGCCCTCGACAGTGCGACGTCCGCTCGATCGGCTTCTGCCCAAAAGGGAATTCCCGACTCACCCGGATTCCACCGCGAGCAGGATGTGATCACAACTGTGACGTCCGATTCATGGCCCTGCGTCGCATCAGCAGTGATGGTGATGACATCTGACAGCTTGGGCGTCCCCGCAACCCGACGCGCCACGTCCTTGGCCTGCGCTCCGTACACACAGATGCAACGGATTGACGCATCTGGAATGGCTTTGACCAGGCGCCACATCATGCGGAGAGCGGTGTGCGATTGCTCCCTGTTCCAAGTTGACAGCGAGGTGCTGTCGGCTTCGGCCTCGTCCTCCTGGTGCACAAGAATGATGGGCACTCCGCGCACCGGCAATTTGAAGTGCGTCTGAGCCGTCAGCTTGGCCCGCTCCGAGTCAGCTCGTCCAGCTTTCAGTCGCTCCTGATGGGGAGCATAGAATCCAGCCTCAACTGACCTGACGATTGCCGGGTGCGATCTCATGCACACGTCCAAGGTGGTGACATCAACTCCCGGAGCAGCATCAAGGCACTCGATGATGGAGTTCTGCCCAAATCCCGTGCGGACGGCAACCGGAAGTGATGGCAGGTGCACTTTTAGTTGACGCCTGTCCCCCATGATGAGGACTTTCCGGAGACACGGCAGCTGCTGAACCAGGGAGAGCACCTGGGCATAACTCGCTTGGCCTGCTTCATCCACAATTAAGTGGGTCACCCCATCAAACAGACCTGCCGCCGCTTCCGCAAACGCTAGCGTCGCGAAACATACCCGCCTCTCCTGGTTCTCCTTCAGCACCCGTGCAACAGATGCTTCTTGGGCGAGGCGCGGGTTCTGCCGAAGTGCGCCCAAATACCGGTTGATCTTCCGCTTCTCCCGCTCATAGGCATCCTCCTCCAACCGCGCGCGCAACGCCTCCTTAAAATCATCCGCCTCGACGGCGCTCGCAAGCAAATGCGGAACGACGCGCTCCAGCTCCCGCGCGTAATTCACTTTCCCTGAGCCGGAGAACAAGGCCACCATGCGCTCAGTGCGGCCCGCCGCCTTCTGCGCCTCGTCCATTTCCATGACGAGTTTCACCACCGCCACGTTCGGCGGCGCCACCGCCAAAATCCTGGCCTCAGGATCCCGGTCCACTGTCGTGGACATTACCACCCCTGCCACCCGGGTCTTTCCGGTACCCGGGCCGGCTTGTTGGAAAACTACCCGCCCAATGGGATCTAACATGAGGCGGGCAGTCTCCTTCTGGCCCTCCAACAACTGACCCAGGGGTCCCTGATCCAAAACCCCACCTGGCAGTTTGGCAGGAACTCGCTCCACTTGCCGACCAAGCATGATGCTCATCACCCGGTCACCGCCTTCCGCAGCAGCTGAGCATCCACGCGTGGACAGACGCCGCTCCCTCTCACGCAGGCTGCGCATCGACATGTCCGGGGTCAGCTCGACCAGATCCACGTCACCCTGGCGCAGGGCCTCGAACTGCTCCTGGAGCCGCTCACGCTCGCCTCCTTTCCTGCTCTGGAAGGCCAGGACAACCTCCGCTCTCAGCTCATAGCCGGCAAACAGTGGAACCCGCTCCACCGCAGTGACGAAGCCTGCAGCACAGATGTGACTGCCTTCAGTGCCATCGATCTTGCAGGTGATTGCCGCATCCTCCGCCCACACATCCCCAAGAGCGGTCAGCTGTTGGATGGACTGCACCGGCCACCTGAACTTGAACACCACGCACCCCTTTTCCGTCTCCTTCAGCTCCTCAGGGTGAACCAGCAGTGAACTTCTTCTGCTCCCTCAGCACTTCTGCAATCTTTGCCGAGACCGCTGCCGCAATCACGCCCTCTCCAAGCTTCACCTGGTCCCAGGAATGATCCCCCTTGAACGGGAAAACAAACCCAACCGGCGGTGACTCCACCTTCTGGATCAGAGTGGGCTTGGCAGTGAGTTGCTCATCACCGAAGCGGCGAAGAAACCCGAACGGAAGGACATAGTTGGACCCAACGTAGATTCGGTCCTCTGCGCAGTCGATCAGCCACAGCTTCAGCACCCCCTTCCACTGAACGTCCACATCCTTCATGCCCTGAGCCAGATGCCGCCTGGAAAACTTCGCCACTCCAGAGAGCAGCGGAGCTGTCACATCAGCAGACTTGAGCTGTCCATCGGCTCTGCGCTCAACGTGCACCACAATGCCGGTGGTGTCCCTTGGCACACTTTGGTCGACACCAGCGACCGAAATCGCCGTCCCCTGGTAGTTCAACCGCCGAGTGTTCCTGAAAATCCACTCCCCCCTTTCGGCCCAACCCGTTTCACTCCCGGACCACTCATACTGGGACACCTGAACCTGGTCCCCCAACTCCAAGGGTCGACTGACCTTCACCAGCCCAGATGGGATCCACAGCAGTTCCGGCCACCCGTCGGACTCCGCTTCCACTCGCGCACCGATGACGCCATCATCGCGCACTTGAGCCACCAGAAACCAGCGACTCAACGGCACCGAAGGTCCCGATCCCTTGCCTCGAGTCCATGCCAACAGTTTGGACTTTTTGGCCTTCTCCTTCACTAAGGCCCCCTCATGCTCCAATGACGAACACTCGGGACGGTCCTGCGCAGCTTCTCCTTTCTTGTAGAACTTCTCCAGCCGAGCACGGGTGGTTGTCATGTCAGTGATGCCTCCCTCGTTTTCCTCCTCCATAGGCGTCTCCTCATCCGTGAGATCCTCATACATCTGCGACTCCTGAACAGCCGTCCCATCCTCCGACACCTCCTCGTGCTCCCCATCACCAGCATCCTGCACCTCATCGTACTGCTCGCCAAGAAGCGCCCCAATCTACTCCTCATTCAACATCGCAACCGCTTCATTTACCTCCTTCCCACAGGAAGACCCTCCACCGAGCAACATCTCCTCGTCTAACTCACCCTCTTGCTCCTCCGAATCACCCTCTAGGCCACAACCAGCCAATAAATCCACACACTCACTCTCATTTTTCTCCTTCCCGCAGGAAGATACGCCCAACTCACCAGTCGGCTCACCCACCTCCATGGCCTCCTCATGGCCATCCTCCTCATGGCCACTCTCGGCCAAATCTTCCTCTTCCTTTTCTTCTTCCTCCACCAAGGGAGAATCACTCGGAGTCGTCTCCGACTCCTTCTCCCCCTCTTCGTCCTGGCCATCCTCGGCCTCCCCATCGCCCTTCTCCCCCATCTCCATCTCCATGCTTTCATTTTTCTCCTTCCCTCGGGAAGACAACTCCTCTGACCCATCGGTCAGCTCCTCCTCTCCCTGTCCCGCCGGCGGAAGAGGGATAGAATTCAGATCCAGGGGATCCGTCGGTTCCACTGGACCTCCAGAGGGGCCTTGGTCGCGTGGACCCCTCCGTCCTCGAGGCTTTTTCGCTTTCTTCTTAGCCATATCTAAAGTGGGGGGAAACAATAAGAGAGGTAGGCACAAATAAAACAACCGCGATCCTAGAAAAGGAGAATAAAACAAAAACCAAAAAAACGCGATCTAAACAAAAGGAAAAGAGAAAAAAAATAGCGGATATAAATTACTAATAAACACATAGCTCAAACAATAAAGTGGTTACCATGATATATAACAAAATAATATATATATATACCATACCTACGGCCCGAATACCTAGGTTCTGACTTACTTTATTCCTAAATATTCAGCCTAAGAAAATGCTTAAACACTATAGATGTAAAACAAATCAAACAGCAAAAAAAAGGAGAAAAGAAGGAAAAAAAGGAACGCGATCGGAACAGGATGAATGAAAAACTGAAAGAATGAATACCTCCCACCCTTGACATCCCCCATTTCTATCCGTTCCACTCCCCGTACAGCCACTTTCCGTACGGCCATTTGGCCGGAAGCCGATCCCACTCCACTCCATTCACATGAATTATATGGAGCGGATAAGTGAGACGGGATATGGGATGCAGCAAAATATTTTTGAACCCTGCAGTGGGAAATATGAAAAACCTCTGAAACGAAAATCGAATTACAAGACGCGACCAAAGAAACATCGGAAAGTGCGGGATTGGGTCTTTCGTAAGCCGCTGTTACGTAGCTAGCGCGGCTGTGGGCATACATATTCCCTTTACCTTTTTCAATGCATTGGTTTTTTTAGGGGGACCATGCTAGAAAAATTTGAAAGATGCCTTTTTTTTAAATCAAAACGGCATTTGCTTCGTTTCTGGGCCTGATCAAATCCATTTCAAAATTCCATTAAATGACCACAGACGAGCCGGTCTCATCTTTGCCAAGGAGGACCCCTTATCGGTACAGAGAGGAGCTCAAAAAACACATTGAGCAACTTCTAGCCTCTGGAGTAATGGTGGAATCGGATACTCCGTGGGTCACTCCAATTGTGATTGTGCAGAAAAAGGACGGAGGAATTCGGCCCTGTCTTGATTTCCGAAAGCTGAACGAAGTGACAATCCCGGACAGGTATCCTTTGCCGCGACTGGACAGCATCATGGGGCGTGTAGGCAACTGTGAGTTCTACACTTCATTGGATTTGGCCAGCGGCTACCTGCAAATCAAGTTGAGCGAGGAGACATCAAGGAAATGCGGAGTCATCACGGAGGACGGGATCTACCAAATGCTGACGATGCCCTTCGGCATGAAGAATGCCACTGCTGCGTTTTCCAGGGCCATGGCTGTTGTACTGTCAGGTTTGGAGGACATTTCGCTCGCATATGTCGACGACGTGCTCATTTTCACGAAAGTTGGCGGTTTTTCGGCGCATTTGGCAGCAATTAGGAAAGTTTTGGCGCGGTTCAGGCTGTATAATCTAAAGCTGAGCCCTCGGAAGTGTGTTTTTGCATCCAAAGAAATGAATTTTCTAGGATTCATTCTGAATGCAGCCGGTTTCAAACCAAGTCTTAGTCGGATTGAAATTATTAAGGAAATGCCAGAGCCCACCAATGTGAAGGAAGTGAAAAGGGTGCTCGGGAAGGCCGGTTTTTACCGCCGGCATATCGAAAACTTTGCCATGGTGGTGGAACCCTTGCTCAAACTGACTCGGGATGGCGCAAAATTTGAGTGGGGATTGGATCAGCAAAAAGCCTTTGACAAAATTAAAGAATTGTTGGCAGCCTCCCCAAATTTAATTTTCCCAGATTATAGCAAGCCGTTTCACATCTTCACAGACGCGTCGACCGTTGGACAGGGAGGGGTGCTGATGCAGAAGAATGAGGTGACCGGCACCTTTTCAGCGATATCCTATTGCAGCAGAACCCTATCTGCATCGGAGAGGAAGTGGCCGGCGGTCCAGGTTGAGTTAGGAGCCATAATTTATGCGTTAAGAGAATTCCGACCTTTTATTTTCATGTCGGACATAGAACTCCACACTGACCACAAACCCCTTGCCTTTTTATTGAAGAAAGCCGAAAATAGCGCACAGCTGGCCCGATGGCTCATCGAGCTCCAGAATTATCAAATTAAGATCGTGCATATTGCTGGGAAACAAAACTCATTGGCGGACGCTCTTTCCAGAGCAGCAGAAGGGACGCCGTTGACCGAAGTCCAAAGTTTGGAGGAATTAGAGGATATCGTTGAATTCCCGGTATGTTTGTCAATCACCCCATACACTCGAGTCGTAGTGGATCCGTTTGTGTTCACGATGACCTTGAGGCACCAAGACGGCACTTCCTACGAAGTTGATTTGAAGGACGAGCAGAAGAAGGACCCTGAGGCACTGGCCTACATCAAATTTGTGAGTTCGGGTGAGTACCCTGATGGTCTAGACCCGAAAGAAAAGGAGGCTTTTGCTACAGGAGCAGTGTGCTACAGTGTGGATTCGGGAATTTTGTACTTTAAGGAACCAAATAGGATTCCCAGAATCTATGTACCAATATCCCTTAGGGGGCTGGTTTTTGAATCCTTTCATTCCTCTTTGTTAGGGGGAGGGCACCTGAATTACCGAAAAACATTGGCAAAATGCCGACGTTATTTTTGGCCCCGCATGTATTCCGACATTTTCACATGGGTCAAACTCTGCATCACGTGCCAGTTGAGGCATAATCCGACCCCTGGCTACAGGGCAGAGATGCAAATGGTACCAGCTAATACGCTGTTCGCGCGTGTAGGTTTGGACCTGGCGGGACCCTTACCCATGACCCAAAGGGGCAATAGGCATCTGCTCAACATCATATGCTGGTTCACGAAATACGTGATATCAGTGGCTGTCCCTGACACGAAGGCGGAGACTCTGGCTCGAGCTTTCCTGAACAACTGCTACTTGAGATATGGTGGCTGCGTCGAACTCGTGACCGACAATGCCTCGGCATTCACCTCGGAGTTCTTCAGGGAGTTCTGTTCGCTGCTTTACATCGAGAAGCGCTACGCCACCCCGCATTGGAGCCAGGGCAACGCAGCGACAGAGCGCACATTCCGAACCTTCCATAACATCCTCGCGAAGTACATCTCCAAGGATCAGCCGGATTTCGACGAATTTGTTGACGCTGCGTGCTTTTGTTACAACACGTCAGTACACTCGTCAACGGGCGAGACGCCCTTTTTCCTAATGTTTGGCAGGGATCCTATCTTTTGCGTAGATCAGATTATCGACCCAAAAGTTCGGGACCCCATTGCACTATCAGATAAAACTGAGTTCAAGCAACAACTGGTTGCCTCGCTGAGAAGGGCATGGCAAGCTGCAGCGGAAGTCCATCGGGAGGCTCAAGTCAAAATGAAAGAGCAATACGACAAACGGGCGCGTCCGCTCCAGATTCAGGTTGGCGATCGCGTCCTTATCAGGAACTACGACTCCAAGGTCGGAAGCTCCAGGAAATTTGCATTGCCCTGGAAGGGCATTTTTCGTGTGCTGGAATTGGATGGAGTTCACGCGGTTGTGCAAAGCTGCAGTTCCCCCCAATCAAAGGCGAGAAAGCTGCACCTGAATCAAATCAAGCGGTGCTTTGAGATGCTCGGCCCCTCATGCACGGTGCCCGAGCTCCCCGATGATGAGAGGGAGGCGCTGGAGTCCAATACGAAGGGAGACGAACAAGAGGAAATTTTGCAAATCCCAGGTAGTCAAGCGGAAATGCAGGACAGTGAGGTCGCAAGGTCTGCCCGAGGGCAGGAGAAAAACGACAAATTGATTAAGGGAGGGTATAATTTGAGGCACAGACCTAGATATGTAATGAAAGATGATTAATTCTCTCTTCGGAAATTTTATAAAACCGTATTATGGAGTGGATCAGGAACTTTAAGTCAAATATTACTGTTTTTTTCTAAACATTCAAGATGTATATAATGACAGTTTTAAGTTCTAGGATTTCAACTCTGAGAATTTTTTTTTTAAAGGCAATCACTGTACCATTTTTTTGCTTTTTCCAATTTTTTTTTAATATGATCATTTTAGTTTTGTCCAAAAGGGGCATCGTTGTCCAAATTTTTGGCCTTTTCGTACTAATTCTACTACCCATTAATCAATTCCTTTATTGGGTAAAGGAAGCATCAATTATCAAAAATTATCATTGGCGTCCATCTCCGGCTCGGTGACCAATTCCACCGATCTTCGCTGTCTTCGATTCTTTCGGCGAGTCGTTCCTCGCGGAGTAGCCTGCTCCACATCTCTGACAGCAAAGCCTTCCTCCGAAAGTTCTAGACCAACCCCGCAGCTATATACCTTTTTGATTTGGTTCCGGAATGTCAACCGAAAACTCGCTTCATCTGAAACCCAAACCCTGTCCAATTGGACACCCGGAAATGTTCCCATTTCTGTGTACTCACAGTTCCTCGTGGCATTTGCATCCCAGACAATCAAGGTTTGGTCCTCCAATCTGCACTGCCCAGCATTGAAAGCACAGCCATGGGCCTGTCCCAATGACGTCCGGATGCTCTTTTCGCCATGTGCCAAAGTCACTTTGTCCTTAAACAGGTAACAGTTCTCGCTTTCGGCCAGTTTCCATCCAAAGGAGCCGACAAACCACCACCTGGGTGAGAGATCGATTTTCTTGTCCGTGTGCAATAGCCCGGAATCGTTTCTCAGAGTGCCGAATTCACACTCACTCTTCTTGATCATTTTGTTGCACTCATCCAAACTTACGCTCAACGGCACAGGATCCAGTGGATCTTCAAGCGGCACATTCGTGATAGAAGTGGATTTCTTTATGGCCTTTCTTACCTTTCGGCATACCCAAGCATCGACAGAATGTTCGAACATATTTGAAGAGAAAATCCTCAGGGCTCGAGAGACTGGACGCTTCGAATGATCCACTGTGAGTTTTGGGCATCCAACTACTTCAGGCAACTGCCAAACTCTGCCTTCATATTGGGTTTGGCAAATCAGGGGGTGATCGGGACGGATGGGGGAAGTGGCCCCACAAACCATGGTCAAAAGACTCAAAATCATGAGGGTTGTGAGCGAGATATGCATCAATGCCCCGAATCCTGTCTTTTCCCAGTTCGAAATCCGTGGTTGTACCGTTTCATTTTTCTCCTGCCCTCGGGCAGATAATTCATTCGTGGTTTCAGGCTCCTCCTGTTGGACCACGGGGGTCGTTTCCGACTTTGGTTCAATTGGCATGATGGAGTTCATTCCACCAGATCTAGGATCCTCCTCCCTCGAATTGTCAGCAGAGTTGCTCACATTCATTTTAAGCAGTGTTTTTACCAGGTCTTCCATGAATCCTTGAGAGGAGCTGGTCGATTGGGCTGGCATCGGGTCCATGGCATTCACTGGCTTTGGCTGAATATCTCCTTGCTGATATTGACGTGGTTGCCAGTTTTGTCTTCGATCCTCCCATCTCGGACTGTTCTGGAACCGTGCTCTCCTCTGACGGCAATCGTACGCAACATGTCCTGAACGATTGCAGAAATTGCATACCGTGTTGCTCGACCAGTTGCGTTGGCTGAACCGTTGCTGTGGGCCACGACCCCAGTTGCGGAGCGGCGTTCTGTTGCCTCCTGTCATCTGTCGTCGCCGCACATCGTTCATTGTGAATGGTCTGAAGCTCCAGGTTCGGTTAGGATCCGGACCCCGGGATCCTTGAGCGGATGAGGATTGGGTATTCGCCGCCGTTCTCTGAGCTGTGCTTTGGTCTCTCATTGCATTGACCTCTTGGGTGATGCGCCCTAAATCATCACCTTTGTTCATCAATAGCAGAGCTTCAAGCTCTTCGGCCTGTGCCCTGACCATTTCCAGATCCCTTGTCTGGGTCAAACCAACCAACCGAATGAGAAAGCTCATATTCGGCTTAAGTCTGTCCAGAAACTCCTCGCAAACCTTCTCCTTGCGCAACGCCGGAGTCAGAGCTGGGTTCATCGCTTCGACCAGCGGAGTGAGTCGCCTCAGGAACTGAGCCACCGTTTCATTTTCGCGTTGTTTGCAGAGCGCGAGCGTCCTCTTCACGACTTCTCTGCGTTGAGGTGAGTCCAACTTGGCTCTCAAAGCGATGAGTGCTCGGTCGAGAGTTGTGATGTCAGTCGCGTGAAGTTCTTTGAACAGAGCCCTAGGAGTGTCCTTCAAGGCCATCTTCAGTCGTGTGACTTTCTCCTCATCGGTCCAGTTTTTACCCGCCACCGAGACATAATCCTTGAACCTTTCGGACCAGTCATCGAAGCTGAACGCAGATTCTTCTCCAAAAAGCTCAAGTCCGGGCGCCACTGCAACTGCACCTGTCAGCATGTTGATTTCATGCAGGACCGCCGAGTCATCCTGCCATTCATTCTCATTCTCCGGATTAAAAGCAATCGACGGCCGTGGTTGCCTCTGTTGTTGCTGTTTTCGTTGTTGCTGCTGCTGTCGTTGTCGCTGCTGTTGTTGAAAGTCTCGGTCGATCCTTGCGCCAGCTGATGCCAGGGAATCAGCACTCTGACTACGCATTGATAGCCTTCCTCGAGGAGGACCAATTCGCTCAAGTTCTTCAACCCTTTCCGCAAGTGACTCCACTTGGGTTTTGAGAACATCAAAATTCGTATTCGAGTGGCCCACAACCTCATTAACCCAAGCTACCTTTTTGTTCAAGGACCACTTCATGGTCCTGAATGCCCTATTCACTCCTTCTTTGAATCTTATCAAATCGCCATGGGATTTCTCCAAATCAGTCAACTTGACTGAAGATTTACCAAACCAAAATTTCCTATCTATTGCCGAAATATTTAAGTCCAAATTCTCATCAAAAACCATTTCATTTGTCTCCTGCCCGCGGGCAGACAAGTTGCTCGAGCTCGCACCCCCTGAGGGTGGAGGATCAAATAACGACATTCGGTCTTAGACGATGTTCGAATTGAAGTTGGGGATCAGAGGGAGTAGGAAGATAATAAGCCTTAAAAGAAAAATAAATAAAATTCTGTCCTATGAGGATTTCGAAAAAGAGAAAAAAAA